>QANU01033745.1:0-15554 GCA_003254905.1 Nissolia schottii
ATGAATTTGTAATCTCATAGTATGGTCCATTCAAAAAAATTACGAATGTGTGAATTTTTTGTGGTAAATCGCTACCCTTGTGGCGATTTCAGACTTTTTAAATTTTTTTAAGTCTGAAATCGCCACCTCCTTTTGCGATTTCAAACATCTAAATTTTTTTTTTTTAAGAATTTCTGAAATCGCCTTGCACAGCGGCGATTTCAGAAATTTACCCTACACTTTCATAATTTCTCATTCCAATCCATATATTCGGAACACCCCCCACCCACCGATCCACCTAAATGTCAAAACTCCCTTCAATGAACAGAGCACTATTCTAGACTAAATTGGACCCTAAATCATACCCGTTCAAATTATAATGGATGGTTTAAATTAAAGGTAAAAAAATTTATATTTTTAACCCAGAAAGACTTTATAATTAAAATATTAGATTTGTAATTTAGGCTCCAGATTTTCTTTTCACTTTTACTTATGATAAATTAAAAAAATTATCTTCGTAAATTATGATTAGTTAATTATTAATATGAAATTAAATAACTAGTTTTAAAGTAAGCATCATCTTTCTTTCTCATATCCCCTTTCTTTTCACCATTTCAGTCTCCATCACCACCACCCCTTCACTGCCAACGGTGCCGGTGCCAGTGCCAACACCAGCATACCACCACTGTCACTTCCATTTTGTCGTATTCTCCTGACGTCGTCACCACTACCGCCGGCGCCACCGCCCACCACCCACTGCAATCAAAACTCAAAATCTAAAAATCCGAAAATTTTCATCTACATTTATCATCAACAACATAAATCCATCTTCATCAACAAAATTGAATCACTGTTTTATTCAATCTACATCAAAAAGCCACCAAGACTTCATCAAAACAGTTCATCTATGTGTGTGAACAATATCATCATCAAAATGCTTAGTAGAAAACATCATCAACCTCCTCCTTATTTTTTCCATCAACATCATAAATACACTTCCAAAATTCAAAAAAATTATTAATAATCATCCTCAACAATAAACCCAGAATCAGAGGAAGAAAATCTAATAGAAACCCATAAAAATCCTAACTTTACAACATGTTATGAAGCAGATCTGAAGAGATCTAAAGTAGAAGGAGATTTGAGATATGAAGTAGAACCAGATCTAAAATGGAGATCATGTAAGGGAGACAGGACAATGGTGGAGGCGAGGGCAAACATGAATCTAGAGTGAGAGGGAGGCCAAAGGTGGTGCTGTTATAGGTAAATGAAATAAGAGAACAGGATGGAGAGAGATGGAGATTAATGTCTCATTAATTTGCTAAGAAGGGACTTGTTTATAAAATAATTTAGTAACAAATTTATTAATTAATAGTCCTTTAATTATGTTAGCTTGCAACTTTTGACCAAGGACCAAATTGGACATGAAGCAGACCCAGTCGACTGGAGCACGCTCCTATTAATTAGTATTTTTATGTTGTTGGGTAGCTTCATGTTGTCCCCGTTCTTGCTCCTCCCTTTTTCATTAGATTTGAGCATTTTTAGCTTATTGAAAAAAAAGAATAACACTCTAAGAAGTGAGTGGCTCCTGGAATCTATTTATATGGAATGTAATAATGAGAATGCAATATTTTTATATTTGATTCAAAGTTTAAAACAAAGTTTCAGTTGTCCCATTTTCATTTCCTACCTCTCCTCATGAGATTGTTGGATTCTCATAAAATTAGAATGTTTTAAATTATGAAAAGATCGAATTATCTTCAAACTTCATATTCCTTGACAATCACAATGCTAAATCACTCTCAGCCAACGACCATCTATCGATTCACCACTGCTACCTATCAACAAACCGTTGTGATCGATGCTCGACCACCACATTAATTGACAATGAACCATCAATGATCGACGCTACACTACTGATGACTGACATTGGACAACTAATGGCGAACACTGGATCACCGCCAAACGGAAATGAGCTATTGATGGACGGCGATGGACTATCGTCATACAACACATGACCACCATTAGTGTAACACCCTAGCTAGCTACTTACGCTTAAGTCGTAAGTAATGCTCACCAGTTTGTTACTTTTAGAGTGAATTATTTTTAGACTTACTTTTGAAAGTACAATTTTTTACGAAAATATGGACCAATAAAACTTTTCTTTGTTTTACAAATTCTTGGTTATGCAAACATGAGCCGTACTCGTGTCACGAAGAATTATACAAACTAAGGAAAACTCATACGCTTGAGGGGACATTTCAAAGGCATGATTAACATATATTCATTTTCACGATATATACATACCAAGTGGTTCAAGGTTTACATATGTCTCAAATACACACACACACACACACACACACACACACATACATCAAGTATAGCTACACATGGAACCTATACTGTAGCTACCCCTACTGTCCCATGTGGCGAAAGAAAAACTAACACATATGTACGGGCCTAGTTCTAATGGACCATTTGCTCGCCACGATAGTTGCCTGTGTAACACCTTAGGTTAGCAGCTTATGCTTAAGTCATAATTTGTGTCCGCTAGGTTGTTATCTGTGGTGTGGGAATACTGATAGTCCCTCGTTTACTTAGGAAAATAGTTTAGATAATTCAAAATAAGGACCCGTTTTTTTTTTGTTCCTTAATGCAATTTACTTTTAAGCTGTAACATAGAGCCGTGCGCGGGGAACTATACCATAGGTTCCGTAGAGGTGAGTAACGAGTAAACGATAACGGCGTTAATCATACATACCCATACTCAAACGGTCAACCAATAGTGCTAAGTAGGGTCCACAGATAGAACTGGTAATGAACATCTCAAAGTTATATATATATATATATATATATATATATATATCACAATAACCACTCCCAAAGTCAATATTTTCAAATTCTAAACATGTTTTAANCTTCTTAACGTAACTATCCCTTGTGAGATGTTAAGGGGCTGTCCTGAGATGTGCCAAAAGGGGATTTCCTAATCATTTTTGAATTATCCATCCCACATCATACGTTGAAGGGATTGCCCTCAGGTGACTGCCTTACTAATGCATATCGAACGTTGAAGGGATTGTCATCATGTGACTGCCTTGCCGATATTGGACGTTGAAGGGATTTGCCACCATTTGACCGCCTTGCCGCCAGATATTGGACGTCAAAGGGATTGCCGAGAGTGGGATTTCTAGACCATCTTATGTGTAATCATTTTCTAGGGTACATCGAGTCGATTTGTCCGAAAACCTACCTAAAGTCTCATTTAATTCTAAGATTCATTTATTATCTTTCTAACTTAGCGTTAAATTTTCTAGCGATCTAACCTAAGGTCACCTAACTCTCCTAGTTAGCAACATTTAATTCCTCATGATGTATGTCAACGTTCAAATATAACATATAGCAGATACAGCAAGCATATAATTCAAACATTTATTCGTATACATTTCTACGACACAAGATAGGGAAAGTTCATAAGTTTCACTCGGTCGTCTCCCTTACGACCAGGAAACTCCTAGTTTGGAATAATTCGATTTGGTTCTAGTCGCTTTCTTTCTTCTTAATTTGATTTTCATATCTTTCCTTAAATTCCCTCATTACCTTCAAAACTCGCATAATTTCCATGTTACCTAAAATTCCCGATTTTCTTGAAAATTTTAGTTATCAAAAGCCCAAAGGACCTCCACCCAAAGGTTTTTGATAGCCCTAAACTCATTTTTCTTGATAATAAACCCATATTTTTAACCCAAATCTCCAAAATTCCCGTTTTGTCCTTTTACCCGAAAATGTCATTTTACTCAATTTAATTGAAAAATTCGTCTAGGGTTCCAAAAATTTTGAAACTTAACACTCCCACTCAATTTAATTGAAAAATTCGTCGAGGGTTCCAAAAATTTTGAAACTTAACACTCCCACTCAATTTTTTGTGTAGATTTAAAAAACGAGGTTAATTTTTCAAATTTAAAACCCCTTCATGAATTTTAACCCCAAAACCGAACAGCTCCCCAAATTCCCCAAAAATTTCTCTAGTAATCCTAGCTAAAATTCTTGCATGCATTTTCCCCAATCAATTTTCTCAACCAAGACGAAATCAAATCATTCAAACACAGCCTTCAAACATGCAAACAGTTCAGATTTCATCAAAAAAGAAATTAGAGAAAAAGGTTGAGGAATCTTAGCCTTTCTCCTGAAGATGAAACCTTGTTTCCTGCGGGGCCAGGAAGCCCACCTAAGCTCTCAGACCTCCTTGCTTTTCCCTTCCCTTTGAGACTCATTTTTCCTTGATAAATTGAAGAATGAATCTCGAATTTGATGATGAAATAACGTAGGAGAAGTTGTCTTCCTTGAGGACCGAATGGAGAGACAATGGCGGCCAGTGGTGCATGCATGTTGGTGGTTGTGGCTTGGATGAAGATGGTGTCGGCTTAGATGATGAAAGATATGGTGATGGAAGAATGATTATGATGAAGATGATAAGGATGAGCAGGTGATGAAGAGATGATGATGGAAATGGAAGTGATGGTGGCAGTGGGGAGCTTGATGTGGTGGCTATGGAGGATGAAAAATCTTGATGGTGGTGGCTTGGTAATGGTAGCCCAATTCGTAGTGATGAGATGAGAAGAAGGAGATGTGATTTCTGCTCTTCACTTTTATTTTTATGAGAAAGAAAATTAAATGAAGCTTAATTTGGGAGAAAAAGGTGCACAAGCTTCCTTTTATCTTGTTTTCTTTCTTTGTTAATTGCTTGGGAAATTAAGGCAATTTTATTGCCTTCAGCTCTCCAAATCTGGCCGTGTGGTCAAGTGGAGAAAAGGGTCACATGCGTGGTGACACGTGTCACACCATGTGTCGTCATGCATGTGTGGTGACTAACGGGTGTCACATAGAGTTTTCAGTCGCAATTCAAGTCGTTTCGAGGCCCAAAAAGAGACGTTTTGATCCTAAAAAATAAAATAAATAAAAAAGAGGTAAAATTAATAATTATCTCCAAAATATGTTTTAATACATATATTTTACCCTTAAAATACTTGATGTGAAAAGAAAAACGGGTTCGAGTTCTAGAAAATCGCACGTAACGCACGGTTACTCTAGTTAAAAAAAAAGAACACATTCTTTTTTGGAATGACTCTAAGGTGAAATAAGGGTGTTTAAGAATCTTGGAATGACATGTGAATCTACTCCAAGACATTCCTCGGTAATTTAGGCACAAATATATGGTTACTGAGGCCAGCGATTGGCCAGCAGGACTTACCGAGGTTTATCTGGCAACCAGAGGCTCAGGGAAATGTTTTTAGCCTTTTCTAAATACCTAGTTAACCTCTTAGTAGCTTGAATAAGCCTCTCAAGGTATAATTTGGATAACGTGAGAGGTGTTAAAGGAATTCATAAATGTTTCACGCTTCGGTCGGCTTTCGTTCCAATAACAAGGAAACTATAACGTAAGTTTTCGGATGCATAGGCATCACTGAATAAAAGGAAAGTACGCAACTTGTGGTTTCATTTATTATGGGGATTATGGACGTATGTGTTTTCTATCAAATCTCTAGTTTTCGAGAAAGGTGGAGTTTGTCCACCGTGTGGTGAAGAAGTGACGATGACACGTCACACGCGTGGGTTCGTTACGCCATTCGTCAAGGAAAAGAAGAGTTCTCTTGAGAAATTTCTTCAAAAGAAAGGAAGTGACAGTGGCAGCAAGAAGGATGAGAGAGTGGGGGATGAATGGTGAATATCTCAATGTGGGAAATACAAGATTTCCATCCGAGAATTTGGCTTGTAGTCAACATAAGGGAAAATTCTCGGTTAAGTTCAGTGAGACCTAGAGAATTATTTTCTCTGTTGATCTTCACACTATTTCAACGTAAAATGATGAATAAGAAATGAACAAGGTAGTGATTTGGAGGCGTCAGCTAAAGAAAGAACAAGAAGGTTTTCAAGAAAACCGTAACATCTTAGCTAACTGCATACCCTCGAGTAGTACGCAATGCTCACTAGGTTGTTAATCATTTGGTGGGATTACTTATTTATAGTCCTTTATTATCTTTCAAAATACAAGATTAAGGAAAATATGGACCATTTTAAAAACTTTTCTGCTTGTTACTTTATTTGCAAAGTATGAGCCGCGCATGAACAAAAGCATATAATACAAACGATAGAGCTTGAGCTTACTAGTAATAGTCATTCCTGGCATAAATAATTACATAAACAAGTATCTGGTCCATCACAAATTACAACCAACAGAGTATCATAATAGGTTACATATACAGGTCAAATACATCAAATACATATCAAAATACATATCAAAAAGAATAGTCTTCTGCTAATCCGCCCTCGGGCCATCATTGCTCCGCAGGTAACTCCTCATATGGCTCCTCGTAGCCCTCATAGTCTTCGCCTGCTCCTGGAAGCATAAACGAGTGGGGTTGAGAACAGTCGTCCTCAGTGGTTAACCTTAGCGTAGGGCATTTCTTTATCTCGCTTAAGAACCAGGCCGCTCAGGAGATCTCTATGTTTACATGCATGCTAACATCCTACTGATTATTATCTGGCCTAAAGTCCTGAATGGCTTTATCTACTTTACTATGTATCTGGGGATCTAGTCTTTCTTATCTTGTTAAATTTTCTTGCGTACATACATAGCCATCTCGAGCGTTCTCTTGACGGTACTTACTTCATACATATACTTATATTCCTTATTATAACTTATACATCATATACTCATTCATCACATCATTACATATTCATTCATCTCATACTTTATGCATGGGGTTCTCTTACGCATACCGGCTCACCCAGGTTAGTGTCCTTCTTTTCTTTTCTTACGCATACCGGCTCACCCGGGTTAGCGTCTTTTCATCTTTTCTTACGCATACCGGCTCACCTGGGTTAGCGTCTTTTCATCTTTTCTTAAGCATATTGGCTCACCCGAGTTAGCTTCTTTTCATCTAGTCCTTCGCTCATGTAGTCGTGGCCAAACGACTACAACCACTTCTGTTCCCAACTTGACGACGACCCAGCTACGCTCACACCAGAGTGGTTGCTAACCACCGATGGGGTCTAGGTCCATCGCCACCAATCAAGTGGGCTAACCTCCACTAGGTAGGAGGCGGGGGCTGGCCCTCGCGACGCAACCAAGCATTGAACTCATACATCATCATTCTCATAACTCAGGTGTGACGTCACCCTTTCTCATTCATCTTTTATTTTCTTTCTTTCTTTTCTTTCATTATCATTAACCAATCTGCCCCTTGGGGGACTGGTAAGGGGCGTGTCTGCCAAGAGAGATACTTACTATCTTATAACTACATACTTGTTCCCTAATGTTCAGTTATGATCTTTAAGCTTTACGTGATTAACTTCTAGTGTGCTAAGGTTGTCCTAACACTTATTGACAACCCGGTCCTCATGATGCATGATACATACACATTATAGTCATCACTATTCTACATCCAATGTTCTACATACATCTTACAAGTTACATACATTCATCACGTACAGCAATTAAATCATTGCTTGTTGGACTATGTGCCCAATGTAACATCCCGCTTTTTTCCCTTAGTAAAAAGTACTTAAAAATAAATAAAATCATGTATAAATGAATTTAGAAAGGAGAAAAACATTACAAATGTATCCCTTAGTGAAAGTTCCCCCGAATAGCTACTCGAAGAGCCCATTGTAGGAATTAACCTCCCAAGGTCAGTAGAAATTATTCTGTGGAGTATTTCCAAATTTTGCTGACGCTCAAATGATTCCTCTCGACCCCTAGAGATGGATGAAAAACCTAAAGTGTCAGTAAAATGGAAATCGGTTCGGGTTTGGACGATTCCGCAGACACTAGAACGATCCCATTTAGCCCCGTTTAGCCAGTAGAAAGCAGAGGGCCTTAAGTCTCTGGAAACCATACCTTATGGAGGGAAACATTTTAAGATGCCTTAGAGTAGCCCAAAACCTCACTAGGAAAATGGGCGAGAACGGGCGATTGCGGAAACGCCAGCTGAATGGTCCTGTTTGGATACCGGCGGGAGATAACGGGCCAAAGGTATATGTGAAAAATACTCCTCCGGAGAAAAATTCACAAATGCCTTAAAACAGTAATATTCCCATGTAGGGGAAAATTAGAGGATCGCGACGGTATAAGCGGAATATTTTTCGGACGACCGTGCGCGACGTACCGGCACTGCGAGCATTAAAACACGAGCGAAACGGAACCGAGAGAAAAGTAAAAAAGGGGGAAGCCCACGTGATTGATTCAGATGGAAAGGAAATTAATAAAAAATTCATATACTACCCATTGATGTGACATTAGGAACATCTTTTTATTTAACTAATTATAAAAGAAAATAAAAAGGGCAAAATTGTAATTATGCATAGGGGCAAAAATGTAATTATGGGAGGCAGAATTTTGGCTATAAATAGCCACCCCATATGCAGAAATTTGAAGAGAGAAATTCTCTCTGGTAGAGGAACTCTGCCAGTGTGCGCCGCTGTTACCCTGCAGAAACGGTGCCGGAAGCTTGGACCATGCTCGGGGCTTGGAGGACTGCTCTCCCCCACGCCTTTCTCATCACCGAACAGCCCCCCAAGGTGGGTAACTTTAGTTTTCTCACCTCTTTGGTGGTTGTTACTTGTTATGTGTTTATGTGTGTGTGTGTGTATGTCTTTATGTTTGTATGATGCTAGGACTTAGGAAGATGATTCTGAAGGGTCCTGTGACCTGGACTGGATAGGATTTTTTATGTGTGGAATATGTGTAAAAACCTCAATAAGGATCCATCAGAAAATGGGAAAGAAAGCAAGAAAAACCATGCATTCGGTTTCAGCTTCGCCCAGGTACCGCTGAGCAGCCCCAGGCGTCGCTGAGCAGAATGCATTAGAAAGGAAGATTTTTAAACGTGAACTCCAGGGCGCTGAGCGAAACAATGGTTCTGGTGAGCGGTCTGAAGGTCACTGAGGATGAGGATAAGGATGGAAAGATATTTTTGAAAATCGCTGAGCGAAATGAGTCACCGCTGAGCGATACAACTTTTGCCGCTGAGCGATGTGGCTCTGACCGCTGAGCGAGATGAGCTCAGACCGCTGAGCGAACAAGAAGTTCTGCTGAGCGGCCTGAGACTTGAACGTTGTATGGATACTGTCTTAAGGCACATAGTCCAATGAACCATGATGTAATTGCAATTTGTAACTGATGTAACTGAAGTATGTGCAGTATGTGACGTAATATGTAGCATTTCATGCATCATGTTAAGGCAATTTTAAGAGGACTAGAAGTAATCATGTACTAAGTAAAGATTATGAATTGAACCATAGGGAACAAGTCGTGTCATGATACATATGCAGAAAGGATGGGGCCGATGAAATGTTGTATGGAAAGGAAAGAAATGCTGAAATATTGTATGAAAAGAAATGCTAAAAAGTTATGAGAAACATGTACAGGCCGTGATCACGAGAGCCAAATAATCCCACTTCATTAGGTCAGAGGGACATACTGAAGGTGGAAGCCCGCCACAGGTGGTGTCGATATGGCATACCTGGAGGTGTGCGGTTATCACACCTAGCATTGTCGAAAGAGGGCACTGCTATGGTGGGGGTACAATATCCGCCCACTGTCAAGGGGTCAAGAGAGGGCACGCGGCAGGTGGAAGCCTGCCGCAGGGAGGTCGAAAGAGGGCCTACCTGGGGGTGCGAGGTTATTCCGTCGTAGTACTGTTGAAAGAGGGCACTACTATAGTGGGGATAACATATATTCCAAAAGCATGTTCATTCTGCTGTGCATGAGTGTATGAGATGTATGTATCTGGTATTCTGTAATTACCATCAAGAGAACGCTCGAGACGGCTATGTATGTACACGTAATGTTAATAAGCACGAGAACTTAGTAAGGAAGATTAGATCCCCTATCACTTAGTAACGTAGATAAAGCCGTTCAGAACTTTAGGCCAGATAATAATCAGTAGGATGTTTAGTATGTATGCACACTTACAAATCTCTGAGCGGCCTGAAGTCCGACCAAACATGACGCGAGATCCAAGAACTAGGGTTACTTCCACTGAGAACATACCGTTCTCACTCTCACTGCCCTATGACTTCAGGAACATGCGATGACTCATACCACGAGGATGGGGCCAAACTAGGCGAGGAGCTGTGAGGCAGTCAGGACCGGACAGGGACGCCATAGCCAGCAGGAGTCAGTATTTCGTTAGGGGCAGACTGAGGAGGGTGACAGTTAGCCCTCGCATTTTGATGACATGTATTGTATATAATGAATATGTTAATTGTACAGTATTTATTGTAACAATTATATGATTGTTTGTGATGGACCAAATGAATGTGTATTTCATTATTGCTATTACTAGACGGTTATTCGCTAAGCCTAAGGGCTCTACCGCTTGTAATAACTGTTCTTTCTGACGCGTGGCTCCTATCTTATGAAACAATCTATATGAAGAAAAATATTTGAAAACGGTCCCTATCTTCCTAAGCTAGTATTTTCCAGAAATTAATAATGGGCTATAAGTATCCCTACCAGGTAGTAAACAACCTAATGAGCATTGTTTACTATGTACGGGTAAACAGTTAGCTAGGGTGTTTCACTCAAGACAGTTTCCACGAGTTCCCGGTCTCACAGGCCACTCAGCGTGACCTTGGGTCCACTCAGCGGTCCGTGAGACTCGTCCCTCCACTTTTCAAAAAGTCATTTTCAAAGGGCCTCTCAGGCCGCTCAGCTGTTATATGGACAGCTCAGCGGTCTGACGCGAGCTTCTGGAAACAATTTCCATCCTTATCACTAAGTTCCCCCCTAAGTCTCTTAGTGAAGCATAGGGCCGCTCAGCGCTACACTTCGCTCAGCGGTTCATGAGATCGCTCAGCGACTCATGAGGCCGCTCAGCGATACCTAGGCGAACAACAGCATACTCCTTTGGTTTTCTTGATCCCTTGCCATCCTTTCTCATGGACACTTCTTGGATTTTTTACATATATTCCAACCATTAAAATCCTAGCTAGTCCAGGTCACAAGACCCTTCAAAATCATCTTCCTAACCCTAGCATAATAGTTCTAACATATTACATAATCATCAAAACAAAGCAAGCATGAAATCACCACTAAGGGGGTGAGTAAAACCAAGGTTACCCACTTCCTGAGAGGCTTGAAAAGGGCAGAAAATGGTGGCAAAGAGGCAGGTTCCTTGGTGGTTTAGCCTTTCTAGAGCTGTTTCTGATTCTAGCGGTGTTCCAGCAGAGTTTCCGAACCAAACGATTTTTGGACAGAGTTTCGGTAATCTTGCAATTTTTGGTGAAAAATTCTGAATGGGAGGGGCTATTTATAGCCAAGGATCTGCCCCCCAAATTTACCCTTTTGCCTATTGCCAAAATTATCAAAATGCCCTTTTCTATTTTCTTTAATAATTAATTAATTCAAAAGATAATTCAAAGGTCAAATCAATGAATAGTAATTGAATTTTATAATATTTTCCCTTGGAATCTGATTCAATCACGTTGTCAATGCAAGTGTGGGGCCCCTCGGTCCCGTTTCGCTCATTTTTGGTCGTTCGCAGTCCCGGTGCATCGCGCACGGTCGTCCGAAAAAATATTCCGCTTATACCGTCGCGATCCTCTAATTCCCCTCTACATAAAGGTATAATTGCTTCAAGGCATTTGTGAATTTTTCTCCGGAGGAGTATTTTTCACAAATACCTTTGACCCGTTTTCTCCGGAGGAGTATTTTTCACAAATACCTTTGACCCGTCATCCCTCGTCGGTGTCCGAACAGGACCGTTCCACTGGCGTTTCCGTGATCGCCAAAGCTTCCTAGTAATAGTTTGGGGTTGTTCTAGGGGTTTTATCCTCTTTTCTCCCATAAGGTATGGTTTCCCAAGATTGGGGCCCACTGCTCAGTTCTACTGACTAAACGGGGCCAAACGGGACTATTCTAGTGTCTGCAGAATTGTCCGAAAGTGAGTGGAACTCCGTTTTTCTGACGGTTTGATTTTTCCACCAAATTCTAAGGGTCATGAGGAACTCTTTGAGTGTCATCAGAGTTTCGAGAAACTATACGGATAAATTTCTATTAATCCCTTCATGTTAACCTATACAGGATGCTCTACGAACAGTTAATCGGGGAAATTTTCATTAGGGAAGGAGCGGAATGTTACAAAAACGACTTGGAAACTTAAATAATTTTCAAAGGACAACTTTAGGGGAAACACGTTCACTTTCATGGTAATTGGCTTTGAATGGCCGGGTCTGGGGCTTCTAACTTACAAGGGAAACTAAAATGTATTCGAGAGAAGGAGTCGTAGAGGCATTCTTATTGTTCTCTCGATGAGTTTTGCCTTTGTAACTATAGATAGAAACCTAAGAGGGGGTGAATTGGGTTTCACTTGATTTTTTAACAATTTTGGGTCTTTGTTGAAGGAAATGGTTTCAAACCTTAATTCTTATAATTTTACCCAATGAACAGCAATGATCAAAATACTTGAAATTGATAATGCAGCGGAAAGATAAATTGTTGTAAGTAAAGAGTGTATGTAACACCCTAGCTAGCTAGCCTATGCTTAAGTTGCAAACTTGCTGGCTAAGTTGCTATCTGCTTTGGTGGGGATAATACTTAGTCTCGTTTATACTTTAAAAATATTGTTACCCAAAATATGGACCAATTTAAAATTTCCTTGTACGTTGCTTAGAGTAAATTAGGAGCCTTGTCACGTTAAAGCATACATTGTGAGCTGAAACATATCATGCTTAGCTATAAATAAAGATATAATTAATACATGCCATGATAACAAACAACGGTCCTTCATACATTCATAAGCAGATAGAAAATTATTATTATAAGTATTAAGTGCAAATATCACATAAAAGTACAAGTACACATATATAATCTACTAGCTAATCGTCTAGTCTTCAGCCATCCTCCCTTGGGAGGGTTCTTCCTCATGTAGCTCATCTCCTTGTCCCTCGTTGAATCCTGAAGTCATGGATGAGTGGGGTGAGAACATAACGCTCTCAGTGGGAAACCTTAGGGATTAGGGGATTTCTTATCCTCATTCACGCTTCAGGCCGCTCAGGGTTTTCTAGGTGTTACAGTTATACTATATCCCTACTATTTATTAATATTGATGCTAAGCCTGAGCAGCTTTATCTAAATTATCTATGTGACTGGGGAACCTATTCTTCATTAACTAAGTCATCTGTTCTCTACCTTACTTCCTAAGTTACATATAATCGCATAATTCACCTAATCACATAATAAGCTTCCGTGTGCGTCCACTTATAACCGTGCCCATTTTAATTATAAGCTTCTTCACACATCCGCTTATGTACAATTATATATCACATAGAGCACATACTCAAGCTCAACCCCATCGTAGCAATGGCCATAACCGATACGAACTACGTTTCATCTCAATATCGTGAGGACCAGGAAGCACTTAACCTGAGTGGTTCCTCTTTCCACGAAATATCATAGCTCACGATAGGAGTATCCATCCTTGTACTAGGGATGGCGAAGAGATCTACCGTTGTCCTTGTGCTAGGGACGAGGTAACCTCAGGGTTCAGCTTGCCTTTCCTGCTGGCTCCCCGCACAGCTAGGAAAAGATTCGTTTCCTTTAACATAATTATCCTTCATTTCCTTTTAGGGACTTAGTGACGTCACGCCCTAGGGTTCCTTTTTTCCTTTCCTTTACTTTCATTAATCCATTTCATGACACATAATCGCATAAGTCATACATCAATTTATTCCATTCCAGTCAACATCAATATAGTCCCTTCCAGTTAACAGTCCAATTGCCTTAAACATAAATCCTCAATTCATAACAATTAACATACTTTCATGTTCTAAAAATCAGTCCCATCATAAATCTCGTAATTTCCTATCATTTACCTCATGACGTACATAGCACATCTGGCACATATTCATATATTCATGTAACACATAACACATAAAACATACATAGCTCAACATCTCATGCTTAAACATATCCTTAACATAAATCATCAATTTCTAACAATAATAAGAAACTTACTTTCCTCATCGATGTCAACATATATAAAGAACATAAATTCATGCTCCAACCTTTCTTGAACATAAACAGACATCAAACTAGTAACTAGTAGAGCAAACGTCTGGTTTCTGTTAGAAAATAGCGATCAGAAACCGGAGAGGTCCAAGACCTTACCCCAAGGTTCTTGATAGCCCTAAGATCATTTTTCATGATTAAAAAGTCAGATTTCAATCCCAGTTCCACGAAATTACAGTTTGCCCCTTTTCCCAAAATTACCGTTTCGCCCCCGTAAACGCCCTGCTTTCTTTGGAATTTTTGTTCTGAAAAGCCCCATGGACTCAAGACTCGCCCTTAAGGTTTTTGATAGTTCTAAACCCATGTTTCATGAAAACCAACCCATTTTTTCAGTCCCAATATGTGAAATTCCCGTTTTGCCCTTTTCCATAAAACCCCGTTTTCTGCTTGTTTGATGAGAAATTCATCGGGAACTCCAAAAATCATAAAAGTTGACATCTGATAAGTGCCTAATTTACACAAATCTGACATATCAAAATGGCACTTATCTTCAAACTTTTTAAAGAAAATATCTAATGAATTCCCCATTTTTGTAGGATATTAATATATTTTGAAGATTGGATGCAAGTAACTTAATTAAAGAATAATCCCATGAAGAATGGAAAGAAAAGGTAGAATTTGAAAAGAGCTTAAAAAAAGAAGATTCTGGACGAGGCATCGCTCTGCGATGGTACCTGTATCGCTGAGCGAAAGTACGTCGGCAGCAACTTGCGTCGGCGCATTTATTGCGCCAGCTGGAGCCAGCCTGGATTGCGGCGCCGCCCTGACACGACTGACGCCGCCCTGCAAAAAGCTGCCGGAGCAATTAATGAAGCGCGTGAAGAGATAAGGCGCTGAGCGATAATTGCGCCGCCGCCCAGCGAATAAGAGATTATCGCTCAGCGAAGGTACCAAAACCGCTGAGCGATGGACCCCAAATTTTGCCTATAAATAGAGGAGGCCGAGACCACTTCGGGACATTCCTTTCCCCCCTCCATTCTTCACTTCTTTTACATATTTCCTTTGTATTTTTAAGCTTAGTTTAGTTTAGGTTAGATTAGGAACAAAGAAGAGGCCTGTGAAGGAGCCGGAGATCAAGGAAGCTTGGCGAAGCCATGGCCATGATAGCGTGAGCACGTGTCATGGTAAGTGCCTAAACCTTGCCTCCGAGATTCTCTTGTAAGATGGATTCCTAATCCTCTTTTTGTTGGGATTTTGGTCATTGTTGTAGTTTACTTGTATCCATGTAACTACTACATATGAATCTATCCTTTTCTTATGATTTGCTTGAATGGTTTTATACTTAATGCTAGTCTTGTTTAATGTTTTGATTCTTGCCTTGGGATTTAGTTGTATGAACGAAAGTTATGCTAATTAAATCATAACCAAGTTAAGATCAACATCATTATGCTTAACTAGATTCTAGACTTGAACGTTGTGAACGAAAGTTACAATCATTAGAGTCTGACCTAAACCATTTCATCTAATCTTGTTGCCATAACTGGAATAAAGATTAGCCGTT
>QANU01033745.1:15649-28915 GCA_003254905.1 Nissolia schottii
TCGACCATACCCTATACTGCAATTGGATTCCTTTGGAATCTGAAAGCCGTAAATAGGTATGTATATAAATTTAATTTGAACGACAAGGAATACAATAACGCCTTCCACTAACTTGGCACGGTTGTGACAAACCAAAGTTGGGTCAAGGATAGAGAACGTGAGTTTGGCTTTCATCAAATTTGGCGCCGTTGCCGGGGAGTTGCATCAAAAATACATTGCTTGAGTTTTGTTTAGTTAAGCAATTGTGAATATTGTGAATAGTTTTTATTATCTTAGTTATTATTATCTTGTTACTAATGTTCTTGGCTAGCATGCTTTGTTCCTAAGTTTATACCAGGTTAAACTCCGACCAAAATTACACAACCCGGAGATGTAACAAACCTAGCTAAAAACAGGCGTCGAGCTAACGACGTAGAACAAGCACCTCCTGGGAGGCAACCCAGTGTTTTGTGAGTTTTATTATTTTAATAGTCTATTAATTTTAAAGGATAATTAATTTTAAGGTGTTAAAATACTTTATGAACTATGGTGAAAAAGAAATAAAGGTTATTTAAATCTTGTAATTAGGTTTGAAATTTAAAAATGCTAATCCTTTTCAATTAAGCTAAACTTGAAGCATTTTTGATTTCTAAACCTAATGACAGATTTTAAACCTTTTAAGCAATTATTTGAGAAATGTGCATAAGAGTTACTTAAAAAAGGATTCTTATTAAAGAAAAGAAATTTTAAAGAAAAGAATTTTTCTAAAAGCATCTTAAGATCGTCGAAATGTTTTGTTTTGAATTCATAAATCATTATGGGAACTTCTGTCCACAAAAAGCGGGAAATTTTGTCCGCAATTGCAGGAAATTCTGTCTGCAAAAGGATTCAAAATAAAACCATGATCTCTCTAATGCTATCTGGAAGAAAGGAAATTTTTGATTGTTTTTGCAGGCCGAAAAAACAACCAATAAATTTTCCTAAAAACAACAAAAGAGAGACATACTTCAAGAGGAAGAAGAGCATGATTCTTCAGAGAAGATGAGCCTCTAGATCCTCAAAACAAAAGTAGCCCAAACTGCAAGGAGGCTACTTCAAGAAATTCACCATGAACAGGGAGCATTTCTAATCTTTCTAGCACCTTAATTAATTTTCTTAATTAGGATATATTATGTGCTTAAGACTTGTTTGTTTTAAAACAACTAAGTAGCAGTTTATTTTACTTGGATTTGATGCATGAACACATATATACACCATGAATTGAATTATTTCAGTATCCATAATAGACCTTTGTGATTCATGCATAGATGCCATAAACATGTTCATAGGCATATATTTGCTTGTTTGCATAAACATAACCTTGAAAATGTTTTGAAATCAAGGAAATAAACCCTAGCCATGTGAGAGAGTGAGCCCAAGCACTTAGTAAGAAGAGAGAATCACCATTGTTTTACACAATTGAATTTGTTTGAGTCTCTGATTTTGATAATTGTATGGAAATAATAGGAGATGATCAAGGCATTTTTGTTCTTTAGATTTTTAAACCCACTTGGCCAAATAAAACCGACCCTAATTAGGAATATCCTTTGTTACCCCATTTGAGCCTAACATGAGAAAATTTTTGTTTCATAATCCCAGAGCCATAAAATTAAGAAAGCATTCAAAATTGGATTATGTGCAAAAAATCCAAGTCAGGGGGAGATAAGGGTAAGCCAAAGTGGAAGAAACAAAAGATAAAAAGAACAAGAAGCAAGCAAAAAAAGAAACATTCTATCCCAAAACAAAATGAAGAAAAAGAAAAGGGATAGAGGCAAAAGAAAAAGGAGAAAGGGTAAAGAAATAAAGAAAAAGAACGAGCTCAAAAGGAGTTAGTTTTTAAACGCTCTCTTAGTTAGAAACTTTGCATATCCAAAAAAAACCAATCTTCTTTGTAGCCTGGCCCCGTTACAACCCTTGAAAGTCCTTTTGTGATCCTTGCATGACCATACTATACATTGAATGATTAGACAGGTAACACATTTAAATTGTTGAATTCAATGGTGATATGAAGTGCATACACTCACCCTAAATCGGTCCACTGACCATTGTGTGCATAATGATAATTTCCTTGGTAGAAAAGACATTGGATAGTGTGATTTGCTTATGCTATTCAAGTAGTTATGCATTTGACTTGTTCGGGTCTTTTATGTTTCACATGGTCTAAAAGCTTCAACTGTTCGAAACATTTCAATTCATTGCTTTAACCGATTGTTCATAGGCATTAATCTCTTGTAACATAATTCTACTGCCTCTTGTTTGAGGACAAACAAGGTCTTAAGTCAGGGGGAGTGATAAGTGCCCAATTTACACAAATCTGACATATCAAAATGACACTTATCTTCAAACTTTTTAAAGAAAATATCTAATGAATTCCCCATTTTTGTAGGATATTAATATATTTTGAAGATTGGATGCTAGTAACTTAATTAAAGAATAATCCCATGAAGAATGGAAAGAAAAGGCAGAATTTGAAAAGAGCTTAAAAAAAGAAGATTCTGGACGAGGCATCGCTCAGCGATGGTACCTATATCGCTGAGCGAAAGTACGCCTGCAGCAACTTGCGTCGGCGCATTTATTGCGCCAGCTGGAGCCAGCCTGGATTGCGGCGCCGCCCTGACACGACTGACGCCGCCCTGCAAAAAGCTGCCAGAGCAATTAATGAAGCGCGTGAAGAGATAAGGCGCTGAGCGATAATTGCGCCGCCGCCCAGCGAATAAGAGATTATCGCTCAGCGAAGGTACCAAAACCGCTGAGCGATGGACCCCAAATTTTGCCTATAAATAGAGGAGGCCGAGACCACTTCGGGACATTCCTTTCCCCCCTCCATTCTTCACTTCTTTTACATATTTCCTTTGTATTTTTAAGCTTAGTTTAGTTTAGGTTAGATTAGGAACAAAGAAGAGGCCTGTGAAGGAGCCGGAGATCAAGGAAGCTTGGCGAAGCCATGGCCATGATAGCGTGAGCACGTGTCATGGTAAGTGCCTAAACCTTGCCTCCAAGATTCTCTTGTAAGATGGATTCCTAATCCTCTTTTTGTTGGGATTTTGGTCATTGTTGTAGTTTACTTGTATCCATGTAACTTCTACATATGAATCTATCCTTTTCTTATGATTTGCTTGAATGGTTTTATACTTAATGCTAGTCTTGTTTAATGTTTTGATTCTTGCCTTGGGATTTAGTTGTATGAACGAAAGTTATGCTAATTAAATCATAACCAAGTTAAGATCAACATCATTATGCTTAACTAGATTCTAGACTTGAACGTTGTGAACGAAAGTTACAATCATTAGAGTCTGACCTAAACCATTTCATCTAATCTTGTTGCCATAACTGGAATAAAGATTAGCCGTTCTAACATCTGGATTAATGCTGGCATACTTTGTTAAGCTCGTGTGCGAAAGTGACGGCTTAACAAAGGAAACCTGTGATCTTTTCATGCACGAAAGTGATGACAAGTTAAGAACTGGTGGCGGGCAATTAACGATAGTTCTATGTAATAAGTAACTGGATGCATGAAACTATGATGTGATTAAAATTCCCAACAAGCTCCGGAACTACCTCTGATTTGTTTCCTATTTACATTTTATGTCTTTTATTTACTTATTTATTTAACTATCAAATTATCAAATCCTTCACTCTATTGTTTAATTAAACTAACTCAAGAATGGTATTTACAACTCCCTGTGGGTTCGACCATACCCTATACTGCAATTGGATTCCTTTGGAATTTGAAAGCCGTAAATAGGTATGTATATAAATTTAATTTGAATGACAAGGAATACAATAACGCCTTCCACTAACTTGGCACGGTTGTGACAAACCAAAGCTGGGTCAAGGATAGAGAATGTGCGTTTGGCTTTCATCAACATCCCCACTCAAAATTTCGTGTAGAATCCAAAAATAAGATTATTTTTTCATGATAAAAATCTCATCATATAGTTCCCAACAAAACTATGTCATATGCCTATTTCGGTCTTAAGATTTCCTAAGTTCTGACAGTAGCACAGACAGTACCAACAGATCCAGACAATCATCAACGATATATATATATACACACACACACATCAAAGTCACATAAAAGGAATCCTAACCATAGGTATTTCTAGCACAAAACACAGCTCAACACATCCTAAATCACATAGACAGTGATTATGTCGGTTTACCCACATTTTCCCGGTTTCGGTGGCTCCTGTAGACTTCTAGCTTGCTTTGATGGCTTCTAAGTCTTCTTGGGCTGAATCTTTCCAAGCTTTCTCTAGGGATTTTGAGGGCTTTTGTGGATTAAGGTTAGGGAGTTATGGAGGAGCTTTGTCTAGGTTTAGTGTAGGAGGTCTCTAGGTCTCCGGTTTAACTGCATAACGGCTGATTGTGTGATTGGACAGAGTTTTAGCAAGATTTTCCATTTTTCCTCCACATTTTCAGATTTAGGGGGGGGGTATTTATAGGCAATGGGACGAAATCCACTTTCCCATTTTGCCCTTATGCCCAAAATTACCAAAATACCCTTATTTTGTCTCTTTCCTAAATGTCATTTTCATGACTCACCCCTTTGAATGTTGACTTGACCATGTGGGCTGCTTCATGGCCATGTATTTTGATGTCTCTTGGCTGGTTTTGTGGCCAAAAATTAACGGGCTCCGGCAGATCAATTTTGATCAGGTTTTGGTGTTTCCGGTCCCGGTACTTCGCGTACAGCTGTTTTAAAAATATTCCGATCACATCTTTGTGATCCCCTAATTTTTCCTAAGTAATATTCTAGGTTCATTTAGGTATTTATGAATTCTCGTCTGTAGCCGTACCTTTTACCGATACTTTAGACGCGCGGTTGTATTCAGATGGCAAAAAGGGTTTGTTCTAGTGTCTGCAGAATTTCCTGAAACTGAGCAGAATTTCTTCTACAAAAAGTTTAACCTAAGAGTTTATATTTTCAATAGTTTATCCTACAACGAGAATCGCTGAACAGCTGTCGAACGAGATTTTCGCCGAGGAGGAAGTGGGATGCCGCATGATGAATCGTCAGGGAAGGTTATAGGACTTTGCCTTGTAAATTTTGTTCTTTTGTGCATGTGGACACCCTGTGATTCCTTCAAAGGCTAGCCGAATTGCTCTTTCCCTTTGGAACCGAATGCTGATCATGTTTGATCATTTTTGGTAGTTAGCTGTTTCGATGTTCCGCGTACAAGTATCCAAAGACACTAACTTAAGTTGATCTACTAATGTTTCTTGTATAGGATTTGAGTTAATCTAAGGTATTTGTTAACTTTCCTCCATAACCATATATTTTACAGATACCTTAGACCCGCTATTACACTTGGAGGACAAAAAGAATCCGTTTTAGTGTCTGCAGAATTTTAAGAAAATGAACAGAATTATTTCTACAGATACTTTTAACCCGAAGGCTTGTGTGAGGGATTGTTTCCCTGATTTAATTTATGAAATCTTTGCTAAGGGAAAATACGGGATGTTACAGTGTAGGGATAGAGAAAATCACACTGAAAGATTTATCCGGTTCACCTTCAAACCACTAAAGGCTACGTCAAGTCCCCTGTTCTGATTCAGGGATTTTTCACTATGTAAACTTGTGTTGTGTACAACCTCACAACCGAGACACTTACACCGACAACTTCAAGAGAACAAACCCGTTCCCCTGGTTACACAATGCCTTCACTGAACTCTACGGTGAAAATCAGAATTGCACTGAACACTACGGTGCTTACAACAACAATTACAATGATTGAAGAAGTAATTTACAATGGCTTATATCAATCCTAAAACTCAGGGTTGGATAATCCTGAATAGAGAGCACTTCAGATATGGCAGTTAAGGCTCAAAGGCTTTCTAAGTTTTGGATTGAAAATAAACTTGAAAATAAGTCAGAACTTTGTGATTTATGATGAAAGATTGTAGTTCTGGATTGGTGTAAGAGTTTGCACTAATTTGGCACTTATATAGGCATAGGTGCCTTTTCATGAAGCAGTGCCATGGCTTCCAAATGCCAAATAACAAAATGATTCATAAAAAAACACACCAGTTCGTGCATGTAACTGAGTAACCAACTGTGGTAATCAATTACACTCATAACCGTTACCAAAATTCAAAATTTGAGTGGTGGTAATCGATTACACACACAACATTTGCCAAATTTTCAAATTTTTAATTGCTGTAAGTGTTTTCTAAGTGTTGTTAACCCTATAGAAGTGTTGCTAATTGATTTTAGCTTGATGAAAAGTGTTTCACTTGTTAGAGTAAAAACCTTATAAGCCATTAACCATAATATAATTAACAAGTGCTAGCTATTAGACTCTAGGGAAAAAAATACTTGAAACTTTGACAGATTGACCTTTGACAGATTTGACCTTTTCTTCCTTTTTGTTGATGTTGCTTGTCGTCATCAAAACCCAGCCATTAGAGGTCAGAGAGAGGATCTTCTTCACAGCCTTTACGGAGGTGAAAGAAGATTAGTGTATGAATGGAAGGAAAGAAAAGGAATCATTTGGATCCTTGAATAAAAGGGTCTTAATTCTCCAAGTTAAATATGGAAAATTACGAGGCAAATGACATGATTACCTTTTTAAAGGAAATGGCGACACACACATGGCCAAATGGCCAATTGTCCTAGGAAAAAAGGCATTCTGAGACAGTGCTCAGTATAGCTGAAAAAGTGGGGTGTTACAATCAGAATGTACTGGACCATTACCAAAAGTAATGGACCACTAATGAACGACATTGGATCACTAACGGACCACCGTTGGATGGTGTCGAATGGCAACGGACCAATGCCAACATATTAAAGACTTGGGTTAAATATATTTTTAATTCTTAAAAAATTGTGAATTTTGTGTTTTACCCCTAAAAAAATTTTGTTAGGAAATCGTCTCTCTAAAATTTTTGTTTTTTTGGTTTTAGTCTCTGTCATCAAGTTGGGTTGTTAACTGTAAACATGACAGTTAACTTGGCCACATGAAAGGTCACGTGCAATGCCACTTTTTCATTTTGTATGGACATGTGGCAAAGTTAACTGTCATGTCAACAGTTAACAACCCAAGTTGATAGTAGGGAAACCAAAGAAAAAAAATTTAGAGGGACAATTTCCTAACAAAAGTTTTTTAATGGGTAAAACACAAATTTTGAAATTTTTTAGGGAACAAAAACATATTTAACTCTAAAAAATTCTTCAAGGACGTGAAGGTAATCAATAAGATGGAGGTGAAGAAATGGAAGAAAAAATGGTAGGAGTGGATTTGAAGTGATTATAGTAGGAGAATAAGTCTGCAGATTTGTGGCATCTTTGCCTAATTGGGGCCGGTTCTTGAGGGTGCTGGATTCCAGACTACGAATAACAATAGAAACAAAATAATTTGCTTGGCATGGATTCTATTTTCTCCCATGTTTTGGTCTTTTGACGGTTGACTATTTTTTGGGAGGTTTTTAGTGAGGGTTTGCCTCGGCTTGTCGGCTAAACTAGTATCTAGTGGATTGATGTAATCTTTTGCTTTTCTAGTTAGGTTGAATCTTCTTCAATGAAATTTTCATTATTATAAAAAAAATCATTTTGACAAAGGTATTCTTAAAAAGTTATACTGTATTTTAAAAATGTTGCTACGATTTCAATTTTCAACCAAACACTTTCAAAGTGTATTTTTGAAAAAGCTTTTCTTGGCAATAACATTCTTGAAAATAATATTTTTTAAGAATGACAAATATTCCATGAATCATGCGCCTCATTAGTGAACCACAAAAATGAAAACATCTACAAAATAAAAGGAGAGAAAAGATTTTTCTTATTGGATACTCTCAACCATTTTAAGGAGATCAGAGTTAATGGCTGATATACTAAACCATATGTTTCTATAGGGTTAGTTAACAATTAACACTACAGATTTTGGGAATATTTTGGCCAACTTTAGTTTGTTCATCTAGCAACATTTAGTAGTGCAGATGCAGTAGTTGGAGTTGTTAGAGGGTAAAATGTGCTTCTTAGGTATTCCCACACACCTGTGTGTTCCTCTTCCGTCCAAATAGTTTGCAATTTTAATTGATGTAAACGAGTTTATTAAATTTTAGAATAACATTAGGATGATATACCGAGTATGTATTTCAGGGTGCATTTTGCGTTCTTGTATCATTCAAGTCGCTGAATGGTTTTTTATAAGATCGAATGGTTATAATTATGAATCGATGACTTGTTGAGGATAGATGGTCTATTGATGGGATAAAGAATTTTTTATTGTATATTTTATTACATTTACTATTTCAGAATTATAATTTGGAAAAGATTTCGCAAGTGTCCCTTTATTGGTTGGACTGAACGAAAGGATGGTCATAGCGTGGGTATCAATTTGGAAGGAAATCACAATTTGGGAGATGAGAGGAAGAATTGTGGGCAAACAATTAATTTCTCTTACAGTGGTCAACTAATTAATAAAGGGTTGGTAAAGTTATCAAATAAATAATATAAAATATGGGAAGGTTACCACTTCAATTGAAGACAAAACGAGCAACGTCAGATAAACTTGGTGAATGATTCTCGACAATTAACTTGGAGAACGTTAGAAAGCCCCATAAAATAATAATTTCGAAAAAATCACGCTTACAAAGGCATCCGTGATGAACTTTACTATTTACTATGATGAATCGCAAATGCCGCACTTCTATGAACTTGATCATTTTAAGATTATTCATTTTACTTTTCGTGTTATCATTTCTCTTTATTTATATTTTTGTCAAAATTAATGTAAACAAGTGTAAGAAAAATATTAGTGTGAAATACATATTTATCTACCAGATCTTCTTAAAAAGTTTGTATGATCTATTTATTTATTCATTTATAGGTGATAAAAAGTTTAAGAAATTGGTCAAACTAGAACCAACAAAAGTAACAAAAATTTACTTTTTGGAGATGGTCCACCTGATCCTTAACATAGTTCTTTGAGTTATCCCTTATCCACAATATTTTAGGTATATCATTTTAAAAATTGGTCAAACTAAAACGAACAAAAGTAACAAAAATTTACTTTTTGGAGATCGTCCACCTTATCCTTAACATAGTTCTGCCACAGGTTTGAGTTATCCCTTATCCACAAAATATTTTAGGTATATCATTTTGTTGTCGGAATCCTTTTAAATTATTTTAATTTTTAAAATTTAAACTTCAATCTTTTTAATCATTGAAATTAAAAATTATAGATTAAATTGTTCATTTGTATTACTGCATACTATTTTTTCAATAATTATTCATATCAAATAAAATTATAACAATAGTTGAAGTTATAAATGAACTGTAACAATCTTATTTCTAGCTGAAAGGGACAGTTAATAATTCAATTTAGTAAGTATTATTGAGTAGAATTACTAACTCTCCCTTACACTTTGTCATAACTCCATTTAATATTACATGTCAAGAAAAACAAAATTGATAATAGATTAAGGATTGCGAGTTTTGTTTTGGAGCATAAGGAATTAAAAGGAAAAGTTTTGGGAGGCTTAAATACATGTTTAAATCATAATTAAGTCTTCTACAACCTTTCTTTTTATTTTCTTTTTTCGAAAACAAAACTCCACCAAAGATTAACTTGAATAATGACTTACAATTTTAGTGATGACAAAGTCCATTTTTAAATTTTAAAGACTAAAGTGACTTAACTTATGCTTTCAAGAAGAAAAATGAGCATTACCTAAGGAAAATAAGCATTACCTCCAATATTTTTCATAGCTGATAAAAAAAATTTATTTTAAATATGTTTTTAAGTATAACTTTTATTTAAAAGGTTTAATTTATATTTATAATATGATTTTATTAAAATGCATATCTTTTTCTATTTTTTTTAAAGTAGAACATCTTAAACTTAAAAAAAAAAGGTATTTTATCCTATTTTAAAAAAAGGTATTTTATACTATTTTAACATTTATTATTAAATAAAAATTAAAATCTAATTCAAACACCCCCATAATATAATAGTTTAAAGATTAGGATTTAGAGTTTAATATCATTAATATTGTATGATGGGGATATGAAAATTGCCTCCTGCACATGTAAATTTCACGTTTTACGTGTAAAATTCACACCGTTTTCTGCGGCACATGCGGATTTAGATAGATTTTAAACAATAACACGACAAATTTTCAAAACAAATGACGTCAGGGGAACGACGTCAGGGGAACGACGTCAATAATTTTCTCCCCATATTTCTGTAAAATAAAAAGGTCATACACGTTATTTCCGTGATGTGAAAAGGAGAGGTGGAAATGTGTCACGGATGTGTGTACACAATAATTAATTCTAAATGAAAATGTGAAAATGAGAGGTGGAAATGTGTTACGGATGTCACGGATGTGTGTACATATTTAATCATTAAAAGAAAATTGTCGCTATGTTTACTTGAGATGTTCTATGTGTCTCAATCATAATTTTTTCTAAATGTGAATATGAATTTTTCTCTCCGTTCATTTTTTTTAATTTCATAAACAAAAATTTATATCATATTATTTGTCATTTTATTAAATTAATAGAATATTAAAAATATTTTTTATAAGTTTATTTTTGTTATATCTAATATTTTCAAAAATACTTAATTATTATATAGTACTAACTACTCGAAGTTAATTTTGTTTACACACTCCATATTTTCTTTATCTTAATATCATTAAATAATTTTTTAAATTGTGAATTTTTATAAAAATAACAATAAAGAGTGAACGAAAGAAGTATTAAATGCGAAAGTTACATTTTACCTTTCCTTAAATTAGGTGAGCTCACACATGCACCTTTTCTATTTATTCAAACGAAATTCACCTATGTAATGGAAAAATATCCCAAAATAAATTCTGTAATTTTTAAAATGAACCAATTTTAAAGTTATTCCTAAAATAAAATGATTTCATTATAAAGTGGGTCGATTTAAATTGACTCTCTTATAATTCTAAATTTATTTTTTTAACTTAAATTGGATTTAAATTCACTTTTAATTTTTTAATTTTTTTTAAAAAATTAAAGTCGATTTAAATTCATTCTTAGGTTGATAAATGTATATACATGCATATATTTGGTCATATACTCCTCCAATTTTTTTCATATGCGTACATGCATATACATACTATATATAAAGTATGGTGAATAAACATTTTAGTGTATTATAATGATGAGAAAAAAATACACAAGATGAATTTCACTCATTTTTTTCCCATTAACTCACACAAAAAAACCCTAACTTTTATACACACTACAAATAAATATGCACCTCTATTTATAAATCTGATTTTGGACATAGTACTAACTCCTCACCATAGATAAATGCGTACAAAAATTATACTTGAATTGGCTCTATAAAGTGTAAGATAAAAATAAGAGTCAATTCATAGATACAAATATAATTATTTCATTATTCACTTATTATATTCTCATCTATTTATGTGATGTTATTTAAAATATTTCTAAATTAATAAGAAAAATACTCAACTAATTTTATTTATGTGTGTTTCATGCGAAATAATTCTGGAGAATCTTCCGGCGCTTACACAAAAGAGTGTTTAAACGGGACAAGCAATCGCAGCGTTCTTAGGTGAAGAATAGGGGCGTGAATTGCTAAATAAGAAAGAAGTGGAGAATGAGAACTGGAAATGTAAATATATTCAATAATGGTCACCAGAGTGACTTTGATTACAAGGTATCCTTGCCGGAGCGAAGGATTGTAGTGCAAGTTACAATGAAGAAAGGGGAGAAAAAAGTGTCAAGGTTGAAGAGATTGCTGCAATTACGAACTACTCCTAGGATAGCAGGGAAGTGAAATGAAAAAGAAAAGTGGTGGCGTACGCTAAGCTTTCGTAGGACTGCTAATTGCCGGCTGGGGGGCTTACTTGAGTCGATAGGATTGTCAGGAAAACCACATCGAGTTTAGCCTAGGAGCCCTGTATTTATAGAATTTCAGGACTCTCAACTTTTGATAACCGCTCTTCCCCTATCCTATCGACAGTTACCACTTCGATCCCTCGTGGTCTGTATAATACGGATCGGTTACGCTTGCATGTGTGACACGACATGCAGCGGTTATCTTCATCGTGTTCCTTAGCAATTATGCCACTTTCTGAATATGGGAAGTTATTTCCCCTCGTGGCCACATCGGATTAGAGGTTATTGTTTGTGTTCAAATTTACTAATTGTTCCCTCCATAGCACTGACTTAATAACACAATTTTCGCTAAGTCTTGAAGCTTGTCGTGATGTTCGGCCAATACGAGGCAACTACCTTGAAGCGACCGTGATAATTCTTAGATGAATTGTCATCTTTGCAACATCTTTACCTTGATCACCGACCTATAGTGTTTATGCCTTAGTTAATTGATGATTTTTAAGTCACCTGGATCTCTTTCATCTCTTGACTTTCTGTGGCTACGAGTACTGCTTTGCAACCACTTCTCTTAGCTATCCTTTAGCAACTTCTGTCGTCAGATAGCTATTGTCGCGACAATTCTTCTGTTGTGACCCATTCTTTAGCAAGCCTTGACGATTTTTCTATCGCCAATAACCACTAACTTTCACGTCGCGAATGTTCTTACAATCTGCGTCGCCAACGTTCATTTCGACGCAAAATCTTAGTCAAAATTCGTTTCTCACTATATTGCAAATTTTGGGGCCCTAACAGATGCCACCAAGTTCTTACCTTTGAATTTTCAACTAATAGAAAAGGTGAGTACTTTGGATTTTCACCCTTTTATTCGAGGGTAATTGCGGAAATCACAATTTTGCTTCCATTTTTTGAGGCTTTCTTACCCGTCACGTCAATCATTTTTAGACAGTTTTCGATACCAAAACCTTTGCACTTCTAAACCACGATTGATCCCACGTTCTCAGTATCTGACACACACCAAAACGTCGTTAATTTCAGTGCGAGATCAAATAATAATTTAGAAAACTAAATTAACCCCAAAAACGTAGTAAAGGGGGCTAACCTAGGTCGTCTCTCAAAGAAGCAATTAGAACCAATTAAAATTGCAATTAAAAAAGGGGGTTTGGATTGATGAATAATAGTAAAAAGAAAGCAAAATAAAAGTAAGTTAACAATGATAAAAAAAAGCAATATCCTACATACGGTGTTTCTAGATCAAGGATTAATTGTCATTGGCTCCTAATTAATTATTCATAAGAGGGATGTTGTTTATTAGTTGAAATCTCTAACTAATACGCAATTCACCTAAGAGACTACGATCGTCAATCCCCTAAGCATTTATTAATATAGGAATTAAAACTAAGATC
>QANU01033745.1:31942-45396 GCA_003254905.1 Nissolia schottii
AGTATTTTGACAGGGTAACGACTGAGTGTGCAAATGGACAGAATTTTGCTAAGGTTTCTTCTATTCAATTTTTGAAGCATTCATGGGGTATTTATAGGCAACCCACGAAATTCACTTTCCCAAAATGCCCTTGGGGTTCATTCCCATTTTGCCCCTTGATGACATAATCGCTTATGTCATGTAATGGCTAAGCATGCTTACTCACCATGCTTAGTCACTAAGTCATGATTACCTTTGAATATTGACTTGCAAGGTGGTTCATTCTTGGCCATGAAATGTTCTTGTCTCTTGGCCAAATTTGTGGCCAAGATTTTTAAGGCCAAATACTGATCAATTTTGATCGTGTTTGGTCGTTAACTGTTCAGGTACTTTGCGTACGAGTTTCCTAAAAATATTCCAATCACATCCTTGTGTTTACTAATTTTCCTAGTGAAGAATTTGGGTCAAACTAGAGTATTTATGAATTTACTTCCATAAAACTACGTTTTACAGATATCTTAGATACACCACTAAATTCTGAGGATTAAAATGAATTGATCTAGTGTCTGCAAAATTTTGCGAAACCAAGCAGACTTATTTCTACAGGTGTTTTTGGGCAAGGATTTGTGTGTTCTAAGTTTCTTGTCTAAACATGCTTGTCTATTCATTTGCTTTGCAAAATCTCTACTAAGGAAAAAATGAGATGTTACAGTAACCCAGGTCAACCAGGGTAAAATAGTCTTACCCTCTCTTTCATCTTCCCTTCCTCACAATATCCCTCTCAATATAAATAACTCGTCTTTTTATAGTCCTCCCTTTTACTATTTCATCTTCTTCTACCTCTCAACCTTCCAGCTTTCTTCCTGCAACCTTCGAACAAATTGCTCTTATTTTCGTCTTCTCCATTTCACTTTTTCGTCTTCATACCAATGGCTTCTAAAAGTGCTAAGACCTCCTCCTCCAAGGGCAAGGCTCCCCAGAAGGGTTCCTTCGCCGATGGTCTCCATTCTTGCCCCCCTTTTCTGTCAAAAGGCTCCCTTGGCTTCGGCTGTAAGCCCTACCGTCAATCAATCAAGGCTAGTCAGGTACTTATCCCTTTCTCTATATCTGAAACAACTCATTGTTTCTTAGGCCCTTTTTCCACCATCGTCGACGCAACTAGAGAATTCCTCCAAGATTCCTATTTTTT
This sequence comes from Nissolia schottii, assembly GCA_003254905.1. NCBI lineage: Eukaryota > Viridiplantae > Streptophyta > Magnoliopsida > Fabales > Fabaceae > Nissolia > Nissolia schottii. The sequence continues at coordinate 33,111 of QANU01033745.1, forward strand.
GACCCACACCAAACAACACCCCTTCATATACAACCCTGTCATTCTGGCGTCTTTCGTCCATGAACCTGGGTCATTCATGCTACCCCTAAGAAAGGGAAAAAGAATATGGTTTCCGATCTTGGTTTAGCCTAGTGGAAGACGAAAAAGGTGACTTTTGGAGCGAGATTGGGATCTATAATTGCCTCCAGATCTTAGGGAAGACGTGAAGCTTGATGTTTCCATGATTGGAGCAGTCCTCCAATTTTGGAACATCACTACAAATACATTCCATACCTTATGGAATGATTTCTCCCACTCTTTTTGAAATCGCGGCAATCACAGGACTTTTTCCCTTTAGAGAAGTCATTCATCCGGATATGAAAGTGTCGTGACCTGATTATGCAGTCGATTACTCTTCTTTGAATTATAGCGTCTTCATTAATAACAATATGGGTCATGAAGGGGACCCTGTTAGCGATGCCAAGCATGTCGTTTTCTTACATTATTGGCTCCAAAGCTGTGTTTTCTACTCGAAGAGCCTGAAGATGTCAGGCAAAGGAAGCGACACGTCGCTTCTAGCAATTATGTTGCATGAAGGGAGGAAAATATGCTTGGCGAAGCTTCTCTTGGCCAACCTATATGATGCCCTCTCAAACCCCATCGCCAATATTCATGCAGCGACATCTAAGGTCGCTCTATCAGGGCCAATTTGGCTTCTACAATTATGGTTGAACCCCATTTTTAATAGCACCTTGTGTGTCGCACTAAAGGTGGCAATGTTTATTATAGGGTCGTGGGACTGCAATTATACCACTACCAGCATTGTTCCAAAGGCACTAAAGCATCCCACCGAGGAAATTTTACATTCTTCTTCAAACTCCTTCATCAAGCAAGAGTGGAAGATCAAGAGGGTGTCGACATAGTGCCTTTCGTGAGACGGGATGTAGGACCTTTGTGGTTCACTAGGCCTATGGTCCCAAAAGGATCTGCCGATAGAAAGGAGAGCGACCGCATTTGGGCAAAGTTCTTCTGTGTTCAACTCATTCCATCTGGCTTCCCTGGACGCGGAGGGTCGAGGAGTGTAGTGCTTCATGCTCCAAACCTTGTCGCTAAGCAATTCGGTTTCTCTCAACTCATACCCTCCCTTCTTTTTATCGATGACAAGAAGGTATTCTGTCGTGGAGTTCAATTCTAGCAATCAATTAGCTGCAGCCCTTCGAGGCAACGAATCTAGGAAGAATCAGTTCCATTGCTATCACTTTGATTACAGCTCCTTTATGTCTGATTCTTTCTACGCTTAGTGGTTCAACTTCTATTCCCAACACGCATTTTCTTTGAGCGAATGTCTAAACTCCATGCAACATTCTTTTGTGCAGACACAAACGGCTGACTCGAAGCCGAAAGGTACGCATATTCATGAGATTCAAGCTTTCAAAATTTTCTTTAAGGTCAAGTATAATCCTAGAGCCTTAGAGGTGACTCTAATAGACGTGGAGGAAACTTGTAGGAAAAAATTTGAGGCCCATCAGGGTCGCTGCTTAAAATCTTTCGTAAAGGCTAAGGCCAAAAACCCATTTTCGAACTACCATTCCTACATGCGACCCTTCAAGTTACCTCATTTCCCAAATGTGTCTTTTGGGTTAGCTAATCCTTTTACAGATCCTCCTCATAGGGCTCTAGGATTACCCTTACACCTTCACGAATTTAAACATAGGCAAAAAGTGGTGACCTTCTTTGGCCATTGTTGCCATTGTTGCCACCCTTCATTTGGATACATCGACCCCTCCGACTATCCCACTAGGGTAGTGCGTGACGTACCTCATGATAATTATTTTTTCATCTTTATACTCTTCTTTATTTTGTTCTTCACTAAAGTCTTTGCTTCAGTGAGTGAAGGGTTCGTTGAGCCTCCTAAGGCCTAGTCCACCAAGCGTTGCAAAAGTGTATGGCCAAGCGATGAGGAAGAGGAAGAGGAGGGTACTCAATTAAAGAAGAGGAACTGTGTTGGCTGTAACACCCTAGGTTAGTAGCTTATACTTAAGTCATAATCCGCGTCCACTAGGTTGTTATTCGTCATATGGGAATACTCGTAGTCCCTAGCTACTTGAGGAAAATAGTTCTGCTATCTTAAAATGTGGACCATGTTTTTTTCCGACACAAGTTACTTTGAGGTTTCAATTAAGAGCCATGCGCATGAGAGTTATATCTTACACTTAATAACTGAAAGATAGTAAAGCGAATAGACATACACACAATAAGAACCGAATAGTACTAGTCACTAATTTACACCTTAATTACAAATATACATATTTAGCAATTCATACAGGTCAACATATACTGACAGTACGTGCATAAGAGCCAAACATACATATTATATATCTGTCAACACCTATATATACACGGACTAAGGGCAGCAACAGAAGGCTGGCAACAGGGTCTGGGGAGACGTGAACTGGTTAGGGGATGCGCCGACTTCACTCTTCGGGATCTGGGTCCTCCTCTTCCTCATCCTCGTCCTCTGAGGAGTATTCGCTCATGGGGTCCTCCTCGGTGGGACTATCTGCTTCGGCTGGGAGTGTCTCTGGGATGGCGAGTAAGTCCTGATGCACTGTGGATGGACCTGCCTAAGCATCATGGGCGTGGGGCGCAAACGGTCGACGATAGGCGAGGGCGACTCGCTTCCTAGCTGTCTGGCGATAAAGCTGGCGTGGAGGTTGTGGTGGCCAAGAGTTAGGATCTATGTCCATGTCCTTCTCATAGGGTGGAGGCTCCTCTGCATCGACGTCGATGGGGATAGGATTGTTGGCTGATGATCTGAGTCCGGCGGGAGCTGCTAGGACCGCTCTCAGAGGGTCGGGGCAGTCCACAATGAGGTACGTCCATATCTCCACTTCGTCCCCTGTCTCTGGGTCTTTGTGTCTAATTTTGCTGCGGAGAACCTTCCACTTCTTCAGTGGCAGGCTCATCGTACTCACTTGAAGTCATAAGCGAGTGGCGGTGAGAACGTGTGGTTCTCAGTGAATGACTATAGGCCGATGAGGTCTAGTTTACTCGATTATTCTTCAGGCCACTGAGGAGGCCTCTAAGTGCTCATGCTTCTAGACTCCCTACTAGTTATTATCTTTCCTATGATCCTGAGCAGCTTTATCTAGTTACTAGGTGATAGGGATCTCTAATCTTTACTTACCTAGACATTCACGCTTGTTATCTTAACTCGCGGTAATACTTAAGCCATCGCGTGCATGTTCATGGACGGTTACTTAATGCATTCATAGTCATACAAACATATATTCATCACATAAATTTCATGCATGAGGGGTCGGGGGGTTCTCTTACGCACAGCCACAACGCGCTTACCACCATTCGACTGGTAGAATGGTAGGAGTGTACCCTGAAAGTGATATCACTGGCAAATGAGGGATCATGTGCGTTAGAACTTTGTGGATGACTTTTCTCGGCGTCCAAACTTCGTGGACATGATATGCAGCTGTGGTTTGGCTATTTATAGCCATGAAATTTTCCATCACATTCCCATTTTGCCCTTCCCCATAATTACCATTTTGCAATTCTTAAATTAATTAATTAATTAAGAAGATAATTAAAAGGTCAAATCAATGAATAGTAAACTATATTTTATTAATTTTCCTAAAATATCTGATCATTCACGTGGGGGAATTCAGATTTTGAGTCCTCCCAGTCTCGTTTAGCTCATGTTCAGTCGCTCGTTGTCCTGGTGCATCGCGCACGGTCGTCCGAAAAATATTTCGATCATACCACCGTGATCCTCTAATTTCCCTTAACACGGAAGTAAGGTTAATTAAAGGCATTCATGAATTTTTCACCGGAGGATTATTCTTCACAGATACCTTTGACCCAGCGAGAAATTCCAACGGCCAACAATCTTTAAGTGACGACTAAACCCTATGTTCCACAGAGGATTTTAGCCTAAGAATACCCATCCTTCCCTTCCTCACTCGTTTAATAATTAGTTTGTGTTCATTTTGCAAATTCTTTACTAAGGGGAAAAAGCGGGATGTTACATTGGCGCTGCAGCGATCCTTAAGTCGACAAAGGCCAAGAGTCCTCCCGTGGCCGCTCCTTCGAAAAAGCTTTCACCTCCTAAGGTATATTTTGGTCACTTAGGCATTGCTTTTTCTGATACGTTTGATTTTGATGTTACTAACATATCTCTTCCTTCTCAATCTCTCAAAGGTTAGCCACCCACTGCTCCTGCAAAGTCGGCCTCATTGGCAGTTGGTGCGTCGAAGGTATGTAAATTTTGATTCTTTCCTTCAATTTCCTTTATTCTTTTGACTGACATCTTTGTATTCTCTTCTTTCAGTGACACATTCTAAGGCTTCCTGAAGACTCTGAGTCTTTGGAGTACTGGCACGCCCCTCTTGTTGTGGGCACAATCAAAGTAGCATCGTACAACGCAGAAGACTCGAGGGACAATGTGCCTCTTTCCAAGAGGCTCAACTTGGATCAAGCCATTCATACTAATTCTCCAATGTTACCTTCCACAATAGTGTGACTGTCTTCTCCTATTGTGTTGCTATCAGTCACGACCTAGTTGCCGACTTCCCCAAATTCTCCAACAGCTCCGCCATCACCTCACATTCAGTCGCCCTCACCGCCACGACCAACTTCACCTCCGCCGTCATCATCCCCTGTTGTTTCACCTCACTCTACTAACCCAAATGCCACCAGCCCAAAAGATGATCTCAACGATCTTTTCAATTTTGACTTCCTCGACGAATACAAACAACTCAAGGCTGGGGCTGTTGGCCCTCCTGAAGCAACTCCTGGCGACCTTCGGGTAGAGGATATTGGCATCTCTTTCCTAATTTTTGAAGATCCCCAACCTCATTCTCTAGAATATTCATCCTCTCTCCCTGTCGTCGATCTCCAAGCCCTGAAGAGGGTTCTTGATCATCCCATCGACGACCTCGCGATAGAAGGCCTTTGCAGAGCCAACTTTAAGAGCTTCTTTGTCACCTTAGCACACCTCAAGTGGTTGCGATGGAGCAGTTTACCGAATGTCTTGCTTCTGTTGTGAATTATGTCTTAAACATGGGTGCTGCTTTCTAGCGACGGGCCGCTCAGGAACAGGAAGCAGAAGAAGCAAAGAAGACTGTCGCCACATCCGCGAAGCATCTAGAACTCATTGCTAAGGTCGAGCACAAGGATACTACTGTGACCGAGATCATCAAGAGAGACATCGCTCTTGTATAAGAGGATCGATCTTCCATGGCGATGACCATTGCCCGTTTGGAACACGAATTAGCCGCTACCCAGGTTGAAGATGGTCGTCTTGCTCACAAATTTTCTCTTCTTTAGGGGCCTTATAATAAAACCACATCCAAGATCGACTAGATAAAGAAGGTCACAGTCGCGGAGATGGTGATTAAAGAGGGTGCTGAGCAAAAAATTAAAGACTTTGAAGCATCGGCTCAGATCTTAGCCTCCATTGTCGCTGATTTTGAAGTGGAGAGGGATAAGGAAAGTTGGGGAACTATTGCATAGTGTACTTCATGTATAAATAATATAAATAAAATGAGGTTTCGGTGTAACTCATTCCATAGGATGAGCTTTTGGTGTAGCGTCGAAGGAATCGTCCCCACTGCATGAATCTAGTTGCGACCTTGTAAGGCGTTGTAGCTAGCCTTGGATGGGACCACAATGAAAGTGGTTACTCTTTCAACGCTGCCTCCCTTGACATTCAACATAATCATGCCTTTTGCAGCAGTGGCATTACCCTTGTAATTAGTTACTGCGAAGTTGGTCTTGATCTTGTCGGGCACATTTTCCCCAATTTCTTGACCATGTTCTCAGGGAGGATGCTTATAGCAGCTCCTCCATCAACCAATACGCGACCTATTGGTTGCTCTTCAATGGTCGTCTTGATGTACAGGGGACGCAAGTGAGCATTTATTACCCTGCCGAGTTTCTCAAACAAGTACCTCCCACTGTAAGCGTCAACTGACACCCATGCGCAACTACAGCCGTTATCTGCATCACTAAAATCCTCTTCCGTGACCCTCATCTTGAGTCTTCTAGCGTAGCTTCTGGGTAGGATCTAGACGACTTTAACCTGCCTGTAAATTCCCTCGAGATCGTCGGCAAATCCACCTTGGAAGTCTTCAGCTTCCAGCATGTCATCTTCAAGCCCTTGATATAGGGCTGGGTCGAACAATTCATCGACACCTGCACTAGAATCAGTGCCTTCAATCATTACATCACCGTCTGCTGTGATTTTCTCGCTGCGACCCTTCTTTCTAGCCTATTTGCAGATTTGTAAGGGGTCTATTTGTCGAAACACAAATTTTGGCTCTTTATCTTTAGCCAGCCCCTTCGCGGTCAACATAACATGACTCATAGGGTCATTTTGAGTCGCTAACCCTTCTGTTACAGCCTTTTCCTTTGTCACAACTAGCAGCTTAGGTCGTATCATTCCATAAGCGTTGCCCTTGGCATCTGCCAGGTATCTGTTCATGATAACTTGTAGAGCGTTTTTCTCAACCTTCTGCTCTCGAATGGGAGAGTTCATAATGGGTCGCCACACTTGGCGACTATTGTCTCCTTTACATCCTCTTCTGCGACCATGACCCTTAAAGGCACGGGGCCACTTGATCCAGCTACCGCGATGAGTAGGGTAATTTGGCCTTACATTTTTTGCCTTTATCTCGACCGCCAATCTTTCCGTTTCTGCCTCCAAGGCCTTCTATCGCTCAGCTTCCTCATCAGTCGGTTGTTAGGCATAGATTTTTGCAGCATCTCTGCTAAATATCGAACTGCAGCGAGGGCTGAGGTCGATTGCTTGATCTTCCTCTTTATGTCGCAAGAGGAAGTCGACTAGGCTTTCACTAGCCTTTGGATACACAAGAGTTGTATTATCAAACTCATCGAACACATATGTATCTTCGTACTGCTTCTCATCCATTTCTTCGTCGTTAAGGCAGATCGTGTTGATTACCAAGATGGCTGTCTTGGCATAGGGAAAGTTGAGTTCGAAGGGGTCTGTATCGAAAACCATCTTCCTCTCTTTGAACTTTAGTCGCCCTTCCTTAATTGCCTTCTGGATCATATCCCTTAAATGTACATAACCATTAGTTGAATGGGTAGAAGACGGATGAAATTTACAGAATCTATATCCTTTTAATTCTGGGCTAGGCATTGTTCTGCCCTCTGGTAGGACTAGTTGTTTATCTTTGAATAAGACATCAAAGATTTGATCTTCCTTAGTAATATCAAATGTGTACATTCTGGGTGACGTGTTAGTAAGGCTCATTTTTTCTTTATTTTTAATGGGTCGCATGGAATCTCACACATATGGTGGTCCCTTTTTTAACTCTGCCAAATCTATCTCATAGCATTCGTCACTATCGAACTTTCTATACTCAACATTTGCGACCTCTTTGATGCGACTAGGTTTTCTATTCTTCAGTTTTTCGACTCTCTCAGCTTCCCATTGAATTTGCTCTATTTGTTTAACTTTCTTGACCAATTGGGTCAAGTTGATGGTATGTACGTTTACTAGCATATCTCTAGTGTATAGGTCTAGGCCATTGGTCACTATTTTGACCATTTCAATTTCATATATGGGAGTACAACATCTATTCCTCAAGGTGTGGAATCTAGCGATATAATCCTCTATAGATTTGTTGTGCATCCTTTTTATTGAATATAGGTCGAGCATATTGACTTTCACCTCACCGCAAAAGAATTGCTCATGGAAGGCCCTTTCCATCTTAGTCCAAGTGTGGATTGAGTTTGGCCTTAGATTTGAGAACCAAGTGAAGGCGTTCCTCGTTCGAGAAAATGGGAAGAATATCACTTTGAGGAATTCATTCGATGCCAACTCACCCATCTCTAGTGTATACCTAGCGATATGTTTTACCATTGATTCGTCAGGTTCTCCAGCGACCTTTGTTAATGACTTCGGCGCCTTCCAACCTCTAGGAAGTTCCGTCATTTGTATGTACTCAGGTAAGGCCGATCTAAACTAAGGAGGTTACTAGTGCCTATGAAGAAGATTCTTTCTCTGACCTTGATGGCTAGGTTTTGATGAAGACAACACACATCAACAAAAACCAAGAAAAAAACAAAGACACAATCGAAGAGCTGCAAAGCTCAACCGTTCAACATATTGAAGGTTCAAGTGTTTTTACCTTAGAGTCCAATAGTTAGTAGTTGTTGTTGATATCATGGTTAATGGCTCATAAGGCTTACATTCTAACAAGTCTAACATTTTTTCTAAAACCCTAAAAACATTTAGCAACACTTCTCTAGGGTTTGCAACACTTGGAAAACATTTTCTGCATGAGTAATCGATTACCCACTTAATGTAATCGATTACCATCATTAAAAAATTAAAAATATGCCATTTTCTATGTGTGTAATCGATTACCCATTCGTGTTAATCGATTACCACCTCATAAAATTTCAAAATTGGCAATTGTTGTATGTATAATCGATTACACACTCGTGGTAATCGATTACTACCTCATAGAATTTGAAAATTGGCAACAGTTTTGGGTGTAATCGATTACCACACTTAGTTAATTGATTACCTGCACGGAATGATGTGTTTTTTCATGAAACAGTGTGTTGTTTGGCATCTGTAAGCCATGTCAATGGTTCATGAAAAGGCAACTATGCCTATATAAGGATGAAACTCGTGCAAACCAATACACAACTCCAGAACTCAAAATTTTTATCATCATTTATAAGTTCTGATTAATTTTCAAGTTTATTGTCAATCCAAAACTCAGAAAGCCTTTGAGCCTTAATCGTCATATCTGAAGTGCTTTCTTTTCAGGAAAACTTCCAACCCTGACTATGGGATTGACAAAGCCATTGTATTACTTCTTCAACAATTGTGAATCAATTGTTGCACCATAGTGTTCGGTGTAATTCTGATTATCACCGTAGTGTTCGGTGAGGGCATTGTGTAACCAGGGAAATGGGTTTGTTCTCTTGAAGTTGTCTGTGTAAGTGCCTCGGTTGTAAGGTTGTACACAAGACAAGATTACATAGTGGAAAAATCCCTGAATCAGAACAGGGGACTGGACGTAGCCTTCGGTGGTTGAAGGTGAACCAGGATTAAGTTCTTAGGGTGATTCTCTCTATCCTTACACTTTTAACATTCAACAATTTATATTTTCACTGCATTATCAATTCCAAGTGTTTTGATTATTGCTGATCATTGGTCATAATCTAAGAATTAGGGTTCATAATCATTCAGTTTTACAAAGAACCAAAATTGAGAAAAATCAAGTGAAACCTAATTCACCCCTCTCTTAGGTTACTATCCGTAGTTACATTTGGTATCAGAGCATAAGTTTAGGAAAATTACTCCTAAGATCCATAATTGGCATCCTCAAGACCAATGTTGAGTGAAGGGTTGAACGTTAATAGGCCTCCGTGCTTTAATACTGATCATTATGATTTTTGGAAAATCAAAATGATGATCTTCATAAAAGCCCAAGATCTAGAAGTCTGGAAAACCATTGAAGAAGGTCCTTTCGTGCCTATGTCCACCGATGAAAATGGCAGTGAACCAAAACCCATAAGTGCATGGAGTGATGAAGAAAAAAAGAAAGTTCAATATGATCTTAAAGCCATAAATTACCTAACCTCAACCCTAGGTATGGATGAATTCTTTAGAGTCTCTTGATACAAGTCAGCCAAAGATATTTGGGATACTATAGAAGCCACTCACGAGGGTACAGATGAAGTTAAGAGATCCAAATTAAACACTCTTTCGCAAGACTATGAGATGTTTAGGATGCTTCCAGGAGAAAAGATCCTTGACATGCAAAAACGATTTACACATCTTATTAACCATTTGTTTGCTCTTGGTAAAGGATATTCTGGTGCAGATTTGAACTTGAAAGTGCTAAGATCATTAACTCGCATATGGCAACCGAAGGTGACGGCAATCTCAGAAAAGAAGAGCCTATCCAAAATGACTCTAGCAACACTCTTTGGAAAACTGTAGGAGCATGAGTTGGAATTGAACCACCTAGATCAACACGAACAACACGAGAAGAAACACAGGTTAATTTCCTTAAAAGCCAAAATTGATTCTGATAAAGATGATTCTGAAGAAGATGATTGTGAAAATATGAATCTCTTAGTAAAAAATCTTGGAAAGTTCTTCAAGAAAAAGGGCATGTGTTTTGGCCAAAATAAGAGATTCATAAAGAAGAATGGTTCATCTTCTTCACAAATCTTCACATGCTTTGAATGTGAAAAGCCCGGACACATCAAATCAAACTGTCCAAACACTCAAAGAAAGAAGAACGGATTCAAAGGCAAAATGGACAACAAACATAAGAAGGGCAAGAAAGCATATATAGCATGGGAAGACAACGACATCAGTTCTTCATCAGAATCTGAAAATAAAGAAGCACAGATGGTGTTGATGGCTTTGATGACACAATATCGAGGTATGATCGACTCCTTGTTATATCTAACTGCTAGTCGACGTGATATTATGTTCAGTGTTTGCTTATGTGGTCGCTTTCAATCATCTCCAAAAGAATCTCACTTAAGTGCTGTGAAACGCATTTTAAAATATTTAAAAGGCATTGTCAATGTTGGATTGTGGTTCCCTAAAGGAAGCATTTGCAGATTGATTAGTTATTCTAATTCTGACTTTGTCGGTTGTAAAACCGAACGCAAAAGTACTAGTGGTACATGTCATATCTTAGGGAATGCTCTAGTCTCTTAGTCTTGCAAGAAACAAGCTTGTGTTGCATTAAGCACTGCTGAGGCAGAATATATTGCAGTAGGAAGCTGTTGTGCACAAGTCTTGTGGCTTAAGCAACAACTCAAGGACTTCGATCTAGACCTTGGTTGTATTCCCATTAAGTGTGACAACACATGTGCTATCAATTTAACCAAGAATCCTGTGATGCATTCTCAAAAAAAACACATAGACATTAGACATCACTTTCTCAGAGATCATGTTTTGAAAAAGGAAGTAGAACTGGAATTTGTTGCAACACATGATCAATTTGCCGATATCTTAACCAAACCTTTGGCAAAAGAAGTTTTTTATAAAATTAGAAGAGAATTAGGAATTTTACATGACATTGATATCTGCTAAACATTCTATGTCTAATTATTTGTCTATGATTGCTTGAATTGATTGACAAATGAATGGTTGCTTGAATTGTTTGATAACATATGATTTTTTATGTATATAAACTATTGTTCCCTATACCACTGTTTTGGATATTCTTTTTGTAGTCCTTTTTCTTCTTTTTGATGACGTCAAAAAGGGGGAGAAAAGTCTCGTTTGGTATTGCTTGGTTTTGTTTTAAACAGGGGGAGAAATCAAAAGAAACAAAGGAAGGCCAGTTCGTCCAAAACACAGGAGGAGCACTACAGTCAAAGATCTTAATCTTTCAAGATGGTTTTATCATCATCAAAAAAGGGGAGAATGTGAAGAAGATTCTTTCTCTGGCCTTGATGGCTATGTTTTGATGAAGACAACACACAAAAAAAACCAAGAAAAAGGCAAAGACACAATCGAAGAACTGCAAAGCTCAACCGTTTAACATATTGAAGGTTCAAGTGTTTTTAACTTAGAGTCTAATAGTTAGACTTGTTGTTGATATCATGGTTAATGGCTCATAAGGCTTACATTCTAACAAGTCTAACATTTTTCCTAAAACCCTAAAAACATTTAGCAACACTTCTCTAGGGTTTGCAACACTTGGAAAACATTTTCTGTGTAACACCCCTAATTTCAGCTTACGCTCTAATCGTAACACTGATTTTAGGGTTTTTATCTGCTTGGCTAGGGTTACTTTTAGCCCCTACTTTTAGCTTGGAAAATATTTCTTACTCGAAAATACGGACCGTTTTGAAATTTTTCTCACATCCTCACTAGTTTACAAATTTAGAGCCATACGTGTCAATGAAGTATACATGGATACAAGCGATAGAGTCTTATCAGACTTAAGCGTTACCATTCTAAGAAATAGGTCTCCAGAATATTTTATAACATACACATATGTACAATCAATTGGTCCATAATACAACTGCACAGTTAAATAATAATATACTTTACATTTACCACACTTAGTCGCCAATGAGCTGACTAGATCGTGTGACTGTCACACATTACTCATCACGAATCCCTACCTTGCTTGCTAGTTGATCGGTAGCACTGGTTGCTCCTCCGCAATGCTTCGACTCAGGGACTTCTGCTACAGTAGAAGTTATTGTCCTCGTTCCAAGGTATGCTCTGATCCTCGCAGCGTGTCACAAGTTCCTGCCTAGAATCATAACG
>QANU01033745.1:55287-79549 GCA_003254905.1 Nissolia schottii
TATCATGGCTCAAAATCAATGGTAAAGTCGGTGTCAGAAATTCTCAGCTCATCTTTTAACCAAATTTTGTTGGAATTGAATCTAATCTTGTATTCATTGGTCCAAATCTTCTCTTCACATCTTCATTGATCCTCCTAACATTCATTCCCTATAATTCAAAATAAAAAAAAACTACAAAAGAAATATTACATTCGAAGAGAATTAATACCTTATTTTGCCGTTTTCCTTAATTTCTCTTAAAAGAGGACAATGTGTAAAAACGTATTGATTAAGTATTAATCCTACACATTTTAGTATGCATTTGCTCACTTATAGAGTAATAACTTAGGGTATAAAATTGACTTATCAGGTTCATAATCATTCACTTTTACAAAGAACCAAAATCGAGAAAAATCAAGTGAAACCTAATTCACCCCCCTCTTAGGTTGCTATCTGCAGTTACAGTACCTACACCGAAACCGAACCTAGTGAGTACTTGCTTTACCATCCTACCAATGTTTTGGTGCCCTAAGGGATTCTGTCGCTGTGTTTCATCTAACACTTGGTCGGCATTTTGTCCCCTTTCGATTATGGGGATATTTCTCTGGCAACTTATAGCAGTCGCCGTGTAACCCTTCATCACCTCTTAGGTGATATATATGCTTTTCTAGGCGATCAAACCATCTATTATTTGTTTCTATCACATAGTTTATCATAATGGACATCTAATTGGAGATCATGTTCACCAGTTCGTGATAGTTATCTAAGGTTTCTTGCCTCTACACTGCGAGGCTTTCTAAAGTGTTCCTAGGGATTGTGCTAGTCATGGCTCTAGACATTGTTGGAAACACTAGACCCATCACGGGTTCTTCCATTCCTCTTGACGCATCTTGCATCGTAACAGGAATGGTGGGTGGGGTTACACCCATGTTAATGCCCCAAAGGTTCATTGGATTTGTCGCAGCCATTTAAGGCGCTACCTATGGGCTCCAATTTTGATTTATAGGGGGTATTGGCATACTTGTAGTTGCCAAACTAGGAGCCACTATACTTTGCTCCGTCGACGCTACAGTCGACATTATTAGAGGAGTATATCCAGGGGGTAACCCATAAGGTGGCTAAGGTGGCCATGGCATGATGCCTTGGGTACTTGGGTTACTCTATTCCCCACCTAGATTCTGGTTTTCACTTATTTCCATTTCTCTTTCCACTTCATGGGAATGTCTATTCCTTTGTGTACTCGAAATAGGAGGGGAATTTCTACTATTCCCTTGTGTATTCGATACAGTTTCCATGTTCACTTTGCTAGATTTTCTGTTTATAATAGTACCACTTCTCAAATGCATGTATAATTCACAGAATTCTACAATGCCTGTCCCACTGGGTGTGCCATTTTTTTCATGCGAAATAATTTCAGGGAATATTCCGGCGTTTACACAAAAGAATGTTTAAAGGAGGACAAGCGATCGTGGTGTTCTCATGTGAAGAACACGGGTGTCAATTTCCAAATAAGAGAAAAGTAGAGAGTGAGAACTGGAAATGTAAATATATTCAATAATGGTCACGGGAGTGACTTTGATTACAAGTTATCCTTACTGGAGAGAAGGATTGTAGTACAAGTTACATTGAAGAAAGGGGAGAAAAGAGTGTCAAGGTTGAAGAGATTGCTACAATTACGAACTACTCCTAGGAAAGCAGGGAAATGAAATGAAAAAGAAAAGTGGTGGCGTATGCTGAGCTTCGGTAGGAATGCTGACTACCAGCTGCGGGACTTACTTGAGTCAATAGGATTGCCAGGAAAACCACCTCGAGTCTAGCCCAGAAGCCCTGTATTTATAGAGTTTTAAGGCTTTCAACTTCTGATAACCGCTCTTCCCCCAACCTATTGATGATTACCACTTCAATCTATCGTGATCCACATAATACAAATCGGTTATGCTTGCATGTGTGACACGACATGCAACGGTTATCTTCGTCGTGTTCCTTAGCGGTTAAGTCTTGTGTTCTGAATATGGGAAGTTATTTCCCCCCGTAGCCATGTCAGATTGGAGGTTATTGCTTGTGTTCAAATTTACTAATTGTTCCCTCCATAGGACTGACTTAATAACACAATTTTCGCTAAGTCTTGAAGCCTGTCGCAATGTTCGCCCAATACAAGGCAACTACCTTGAAGCGATCGTGACAATTCTTAGATGAATTGTCATCTTTGCGACAGCTTTACCTTGGTCATCGACCTATAGCGTCGACGCCTTAGTTACTTCATGATTTTTAAGTCACCTTGATCTCTGTCATCTCTTGACTTTCTATCGTGATGAGTACTCCCTCGCGACCACTTTTCTTAGCCATCCTTTAGCAATTTTTGTCGCAGAATAGCTATTGTCACGACAATTTTTCTGTTGCGACCCATTCTTTAGCAAGCCTTGACGATTTTTTCTATCGCCAACAACTACTAACTTTCGCGTCGCCAATGTTCTTACCATCTGAGTCGCCAACATTCATTTCGACACAAACTCTTAGTCAAAATTTGCTTCTTACTATACAGCGAATTTTGGCGACCTAACAATGTGTCATCACATAATTAAATGACAATATAAAACTCTTTTATACGGTTAGAGTATACAAATTAATCTCATATTCCTTTTATATTCAAAATAAAACTTAACATTAGAAAGAATAACAATAGAAGGTAAAATTAAGAGGGACTATTTTGGTATCAGAGCCTAAACGCAGTCTCACTTATCTTCCAATTTCTTTACATAGAGGGTGCATGATAGATATAAAGATGGCAGTGAGTAAGGAAGAACAAAGATCACCATGGAAATGCCCTCACAACAACTCGCTCCTATCTCCTTGTCCTCAAAACTCTCTATCCCTGACCTTCCTAAATCTTGCAAGAAAACTTTAGCCTATAAATTAGACAATCTTATAGAATACTCCTATGTCCCTCTAGAAGCACAAATAGAATCTACTATTCCTCCTCTACTAAGCCCATATAATGTTTTCAGACGAGGTAAGTCCAACTTCATCTGGCCGTGGAGAAAAATCATTTCTAGTCCCTGGCTAGGAGTTAAAGAATATATCCAGACTACTAAGCTGGATCAGTGTGCCCTAGCGGCTACTCAGGCGGACTAGTATGTAGATCTAGAAATTAGTCCCTCTTTTATCAAGCTATGGCAAAAAGAAGGCTATGTTGCACTCCATCTCGGAGTTGTATGACTTGCTCTCTCACTTCATGGAAGGAAGGCACTCCCTGTTACTGCCAGGGTTACCCTTCTAGACTCCACCTTCGTCCAGTATGAACATGCAATTATAGGAACTGTTACAACAACACTAAATGCAGGCAATGTTGTGTTAAATATGTTTCCTAACTTTAATGTTTAGTTGAAGGACCCTACCTTACTCACAAGGTTCAAAGTCCAGGTCCAGATAACCAGAGCTGAGTAGGATATGTCTGATAAGTGCCCAATTTACACAAAATTGACCTATCAAAATGGCACTTATCTGTTATGTTTTAAACGATTTATCTAATGAATTTCCCATATTTTGTAGGATATTAATATATTTTGAAGAATGGATGCAAGTAGCTTAATTAAAGAATGATCCCATGAAGAATGGAAAGAAAGGGCAGAATTGGAAAAGTACTTAAAAGAGAAGATTCTGGACGAAGGCATCGCTCAGTGAGGAACATTAATCGCTCATCTCATAAAGAGGAATCGCTCAGCGATTATACTGGTATCGCTCAGCGAATTTAAGTCGGCAAGCCACTTGCACCGGCGTCATCATTGAGCCAGCTGGAGCCAACTGGAGCCAGCCAATCACAGCATGCCACGTCAGCACCGCCCTGCAAAAGCTGCCGGAGCAATTAATGAAGCGCGTGAAGAGATAAGGCGCTGAGCGATTAAGCGCCGCCGCCCAGCGATAGAGGTTGTATCGCTCAGCGAAGGGACATAAATTGTTGAGCGATGGACCCCAAATTTTGCCTATAAATAGAGGAGGCCGAGACCACTTCGGGGACATCTCTCCCTTACCCCATTTTCCTCCCCAAACTCCATTCTTTTACATTTTGCATAGTAGTTTTTAGTTTAGGTTAGATTAGGAGCAAAGAAGAGGCTTGTGAAGGAGCCGGAGATCTAGGAAGCTCGGCGAAGCCATGGCCATGATAGCGTGAGCACGTGTCATGGTAAGTGCCTAAACCTTGCCTCTGAGATTCTCTTGTAAGATGGGTTCCTAACCCTCTTTTTGTTGGGGTTTTGATCATTGTTGTAGTTTGCTTGTATCCATGTAACTATTACATATGAATCTATCCTTTTCTTATGATTTGCTTGAATGGTTTTATACTTAATGCTAGTCTTGTTTAATGTTTTGATTCTTGCCTTGGGATTTACTTGTATGAACGAAAGTTATGCTAATTAAATCATAACCAAGTTAAGATCAACATCATTATGCTTAACTAGATTCTAGACTTGAACGTTGTGAACGAAAGTTACAATCATTAGAGTTGGAACTAAACCATTTCATCTAATCTTGTTGCCATAACTGGAATAAAGATTAGCCGTTTTAACATCTGAATTAATGCTGGCATACTTTGTTAAGCTTGTGTGCGAAAGTGACGGTTTAACAAAGGAAACCTGTGATCTTGTCATGCGCGGAAGTGATGACAAGTTAAGAACTGGTGGCGGGCAATCAACGATAGTTCTATGTAGTAAGTAACTGGATGCATGAAACTATGATGTGATTAAAATTCCCAACAAGCTCCGGAACTACCTCTGATTTGTTTCCTATTTACTTTTTATGTCTTTTATTTACTTATTTATTTAATTATCAAACTATCAAATCCTTCACTCTATTGTTTAATTAAACTACTCAAGAATGGTATTTACAACTCCCTGTGGGATCGACCATACCCTATACTGCAATTGGATTCCTTTGGAATCTGAAAGCCGTAAATAGGTATGAATATAAATTTAATTTGAACGACAAGGACTACAATAACGCCTTCCACTAACTTGGCATAGTTGTGACACACCAAAGCTGTGACAAGGATAGAGAACATGCGTTTGGCTTTCATCAATGTCAACACTATCGACATTCCCACCAGCTCATTTATAGGTTGCAAGATCACGACTTCGATTTACCTTTTGAAAAGTAGTATGATGAGCACACAATGATGGTAATCGCCAACACTGAAGATCAAATCCCATCCATTATCCCAGTCCCTAAGCAGTTGCCAAAAGATGAACTACAAAAACTCATACCCCTAGAGTGGGTAACAGGATATGAAAACTATAAACAAAGCCACAAGTCGATCGTCTTAACAGAATTCTCTTTCAGGAGATCTATGGATGGTGTTGTGAAAACAATCTTCAAACCCAAAGGAGAGTCATCATCACACGCAAATAATCAACCTGTCTTCCATACTATGATGATTACCCTTGGGGAAGCTGAGACAGACACACCAGTACATGCTGTGAACGCTGATGGGTCACTTATTTATTCAAACAAAATGAATGGCCATTTTCCTTGGGATGTGGCTCCCGAAATGTGTGACTCAGATTGCAGTTGCAGAGAAGAAGAGAATGATGAAGAAGAAAAACTAGGATGGATAATGTCCAAGAGACAAAGAAGTCCAAGAAAATCTTGCAGGCCCATATCTTCTTCTAAGAGGCCGAAACAAGAGCATGGCCCTTGGATCGGGATAAGGAATAGAGAGGAACCTTTCCCTTTGTACAAAGAAGCTCTCAAAACTTTGAGGAAAGAAAAGTGTATATATATATATATATAGTTATGCGCGTAAGAATGAGTGAATTGATTTTAGCGGAGTGATGAGGCATGAGCTTCCTTTCATTTTATGTAGTTAGTTCAAATCTTCCTACAACATTTTTTTTTTACATAACTCAGTTCTTTTTGCCCTGTTAATCTATAGTTATTTTTTTCTACTTGAAAAAATTGGCATTAACTATGAGATATTTATTTAATAGTACATATAATAATATTTATTTAATATTACTAATATTTATTTTCGGCCCCCTTTTACTCATCTTGGGCCCGTCCTTGGTCATAACAGATAAGCTTATATAATATAGTACGTGAGCCATACACTAAATTATGTCATAATGGATTGTATAAACTTATTCAATATTACGGCTAAATACGTCGCACCAAACAGGCACAGACCCTTAAAACATTAGTTAGCAAAACCCTTAAAAATAATTAAGTTTTTTACATGAAGATAATTTTCTTTTGGAGACAGACTCAAGGAAGATCATTTGTACAAATAAAAGAAGAGTAAGTATAATTTTAGCGAAACTAACGAGTCATAAATGTAATTTACTTTATTAAAAGGATCTGTGCGACAAATTTAATGTCTCGTCAAATCGCAATTCATTTTATCTTTCTAACATTGGGAAGAATCCGATGGACATGCCCCATGAGTTAGATGTTGCAATTTTCATTTTTTTTTTTGAATAGAAAAATTAGTTAGAAATGTTGGTCTTAGTAACCAATACCCAAGAGGGGGGGGTGAATTGGGTATTTTAGAAATTATTCCAATTTCAACAAATATTGCATTTTCATGCAATTAACGTTACTATGCAGCGGAATAAAATAATTAAAGATGTAAGATAAGCATGCTCAATTATGTTTGTAATAAAACAATAAGATCAAGAGAGCAACTTATAAACAATTATCAACAAATGCAATTCTCAAATGTGCAAGACAANATTAGGTTGAATGTGATAAGCTTATTCAGTCTACTATTATTTTATTCAATTTTGACCTACATAAATAAACTAATTCATTAAAAAAAAATTTATTCATCATTTTGATATATAATTAAATCTAATTATAGGAGTGACACTAGACTTAATAAAAATGTGATGAATAAGAAAAAAATGTAATAATTATTATTAGTACTAATAAAATAATAATAATAATAATTGCAGTAATAATAAAGTAATAATATAAATAGTAATAATAATAATAATAAAACAAAAATTGACTTATCGTCTTTATCTTATGATATACTAAACATTGTATTAGAATTTAATTTGGTCTTATCTTATCCACTCTTATTCTATCATCCTTATCCTATTCGGCGTGCCAAACGGACACTTAGGCTAAACAACGCCTTAGCTTTAACTTTGACGTACGCAGAAAACTTTGGAGAAAAACATTAGATGTTTTCTTATCGAATACTCTCAACTTGCTTAAGGAAATTAGAGTTATTGGCTGATATATTAAGCCATATGTATCTTCAGGTTTAGGAGTGCAGTAGCAGCAGCTAGATTTGTTAGAGAGAGAAAATGCGCTTCTTGGGTATTCTCACGCGCCTGTGCGTGCTTCTTCAATTCAAACAGCTTGCAATTTTAATTGATGTAAACGGGTTTATTAAATTTTAGAATAACATTAGAATAACAACTAAAATAGATAATTTTGAGTTAATCACACTTACAAAAGTATGAGATCCATGGTGATCTTTGCTATGGTGAGCTGCAAACGCACAATTTTGTGAATGCGATCGTTTTAAAATTATTTATTTTGATTGTCATACTATACTTTTTCCTTTAATTTATATTTTTGTCAATATTAATATTATTTTTGTGTGGAACACACGCTCATTCACTGTTAAATGAGTTTTTTTTAATTAAAATGTGAGTTTCATTCTAATGTGAGTAACATTAGAATGACAACTAAAATAGATAATTTTAAGTTAATCACACTTACAAAAGTATGAGATCCATGGTGATCTTTGCTATGGTGAGTTGCGAACGCCACAATTTTGTGAATGAGATCATTTTAAAATTATCCATTTTGAATGCCATACTATAGTCCTCTTGAATTTATATTTTTGTCAGAATTAATATAAACAAATGTAAAAAAAAAAATTATTTATATTCACTTTTGTGTGGAACACACGCTCCTTCACCGTTAAATGAGTTTTTTTTTTTTTAAATTAAAATGTGTGTTTCATTTTAAAATCTTATGTTCTACACTTCAAAAAAAAAAAAAAATCTCCAAATATATTTGTGGCTAAAATTTTCACTGACCCCGCTCAACCTACCTTCTGGTCCTTTTGCACCGCCATATTGATGTCTAGTTCTACTATAAATACCACGTTACTTGGATTCCCTCTCCCACACAAGCCACACTGAACTTCTCCCACCTCTCTCACAAAGAACAGTGCTGATAGCATCAGTCAAGAAGCAACAAAAATGATTCTGGGCGGAGGACTCTTCAACAGGGGCCACAAAATCAAGGGCACTCTGGTGTTCATGCCCAAGAATGTGTTGGACTTGAACGAGATAAAGACAGCTAAAAGTGGTGTGTTTGGCGCTGCCGGGAGCATCTTGAACGCCGCCACCGACATCGTCGGCGGCGTGGTTGACGGCGCTACTGCCATCCTCAGTCGTAACGTCGCCATACAGCTGATCAGTGCTACCAAGACTGATAGTATGTTTCTCTCTTTCTCGTTCTTTGTTGTGTATCTCATTCGTATCATTCTTTTAATATCTAAAGAAACCGTAAATTTATGCCAATAAAATGAAGAAGAATGTGAAAAATAGAGTAGAGAGAAGGAAAGAAAGTGAATCTTGCAAATGAAGATAGGGTGTGATTATGTGAATCGAGGACTCCCAAAATGAGTATGATCCGAGAGTCTGATCTGTTTACTCGGTTAAATTGACGGACTAAACATGTAAAATTCAGCCCGGAAATAATAAAAGCCTGTTTAGGCTCGACCTAAACTAGGCCCATTTAACTCGCGGGCCAAATTGGTTCGTTTTAAGCATATAAATGAACGGAGTAAATATATAAAAATTGGCCAACAAATAATAAAAATCCGTTTAGGTATGAGGGTTAACTGAATCGGGCCTAAACGGGTCGGACTTGCCCGTTTGACAACTCTAAAGCCCTCGAAATAGGATACAACCGTAGTTTTGGTTTTCGCAATAAGCTTAACCTCAAAATGATTTTTTTTTTTCAAGTTGTAAGTGTTCCACTACTAAAATGATTTAAGATCCTTTTTATCCAGCACTGTCCTGCTAATGGTACTAACCGTCACTTAACATCCTCAATTTATAAATAAATATTATAAAAAATTGAAATAAATATTATTATTAAAGTGTACTTGTTATACAATAGAGAAAAAAAATTATTATCGAATATTTTTGCATGTTCATACACGATGTGTTTATATTGCTCATTTTTTGTGTTTAACAATATTTATTTATTTTTTTATTTTATAACATTTGTATCTCTGTTGTAATTGTTATTTTTAAATTATACAAATTAAATAACATTTTTGTTAAGCTAATATTATAGTTTGTCACCATTAATTAAACAGACAAGAAGAGCGATCAATAAATAACTCACACCCGTTGCTCTTTAACTAAAAATTAGCTGTTCTTATATATTTGTGTAATTCGTCTTTTTTGGTACAATATTGGTTAAATTCGTTAGAAATAATCGTAACAAAAAAGAATTATTTTTCAGATTTTTGGTAGAAATTAAAATAAATAATTAAAAAAATATTTTCAGTTCTATAAAAAATTAATTTTTTAATATTTTTTAAATAAAAAATGAAACGTGAGAAAATAAAATAAAAGGAAATGGAAAAGTTAGTTCATGCCAAAACATGGACCACTCTCGCTTCCACTGCCGCCACCACCGAAGTTGAGCGGAAGAAGAGGAGTGGCAGTTCAGGTTGCCGGCCGCCCGGACCGGCATGTTGGCCGGTTTGTGAGATTCCTGTTGGTCTGATGAACCGTAGGAAAGGGACCCCACATAGGGCCCCACTTCATTGAATGTGTTGTGTACGGTCATGGGAAGAGGGTGGAGGAGGTTTGTGGGGGTCTAATATCTTGGCATTTTGGTTCAATTTCATTGATGGGATTGGAGTATTTCGTTAACCTTATCCACGTGAACGTGTTGTGCGGAGACAGATAGCAACAAATATAAATCAAATTTTTATTAAAAATATGTGGAGTTCTTTCAAATTAGATATTTGTAATCATTTCTCTCCCTTATGAAAGATGAGCATGTGGGTAAGATAGATGGAAATATTCAATCTGCAAGCGATGGTTTTTGTTTGGTTTAGATGGAAGAATAGCCTCCCAATTTTGTGGATTTCACCCTCTGTAGTCTCTACTTTGATGTTATGTTCTAACCTCTCTAATTGGGTATAGTATTGATGGGTTTTGGGTATGACAAGGATCGTAGAATACGATGTCCCTCGACTGTGTATTATGATATAGCAGTATTGCTTGTTTATGGCATCCAAGGGCAATTATATTATTTGCAATTATCATGCTCGTGTCCTCTGTGCTAGAAACTTGAAGTTTAAAATTCTATTGATTGATAGTTCTTATGCTTTTACCAACGGGGATTGGTCCAAGTGGTAAGCAGCTAGGTATCGCTTAAGCAAGGTCCCGAATTTGAGACCTTGTGTACGCAGTTATCCCCGCTGAGCGACTCACCCGCCATAGCCAAGTGCGCGACCCGGGTCGACCCGGATTAGTTAAGGCTAAGCCTTGGATACCCGGCAGATAACTTAAAGAAAGAAAAAAAGATAGATGTTGAATAGATAGCCTAATGTTGACTTGGATTGCATTTGGTATTAGATATATGATAAAGGAATGAGATATAGGGCGGAAACAGAAATATTTTTGTTAAACCTTAATGTTGTGTTCCTCCAAGCCAAAATTTGTCCTTTCTTGTTTCAATTTCGGTGAGTTATAAAAAAATATAAAAATTTTCCATTCACACATCTCTTTTTCTGTCTTGTTCGTAATATTAGAGGTAGTCCTTTTTTTTTTGTCTTATGAATGAAAAATATTAACAAATATTTTTTACTCTCATAGCTTAAGCCAGATTTAGTTGAAGTGAAAAAATGCTACAGTTCCATCACAAACTAATCTTTTTTAATATTCAATATTTATTTTTAAATTTTCCTGCAGAATTTTTCTTTAATTGTCCTTTTTTTCTATTTAGGAAATGGCAATGGAAAAGTTGGAAAGCTAACTTATTTGGAGAAACATCTTCCAACTTTGCCCACATTGGGAGCAAGGCAGGATGCATTCGATATTCATTTTGAATGGGATCCTGATTTCGGAATTCCAGGAGCATTTTACATCAGAAACTTTATGCAATCTGAGTTCTTCCTTGTTAGTTTGAAGCTTGAAGACATTCCAAATCACGCAACCATTAACTTTGTCTGCAACTCATGGGTTTACAACTTCAAACGTTACAAAAGGGACCGCATTTTCTTTACTAATGACGTAAGCCTTTTTTTTTTTTTTTTTACCTAGCAAGTTGGTCATAAAACTTAGATACTATTTTTAATGTTTTTGATACATAGTTCAATTGATTTTGATTATATGTACTGTTTTCCCCCTTTTTAACTATTAGTGTTTTTTATTACGTAAAAGAAAAAGTTAATTAAACACTCCCTTTGTTTTGTTAAATAGTAGTTATTTTTTTCACTTTTTAGATGCGTTGTTGATTCAATGTATCTAAATGTAATTACTAACGAACGAAGATAGTATATGGACAGATATTTGTATGCCTTAAAAACTTTGAGCTTTGTTTTTTTTCTTTCTTTGATTACATGCTAATGAATGAATATATATATATATACACACACATAGAGGGAGATATTTTTGACCCATTGTTTTATTATGTTTGACAATGTACATAGACAGGAAAAATTAACTCACACTTTTTTATTCTTTATTTCATCTACTACGTTACAAAAAAACCTTGTAAATTAAAATTTTTCCCATTTGGATGTAACTATGTGTACTTTCTTGTTATGCATTTTTGCGCGCTCACCATCGAAATTATCTGGATATTAATGCAGAGCTATCTTCCAAGTGAAACTCCAGCCGCGTTAGTTAAGTACAGAGAAGAAGAATTGGAAAATTTAAGAGGCGATGGAACAGGGGAACGGAAGGAATGGGATAGGATCTATGATTATGATGTCTACAATGATTTGGGCAACCCAGACCAAAATGCTGATCTAGCTCGCAAAGTTCTTGGAGAGTCTAGCGACTATCCGTACCCTCGTAGGGGAAGAACGGGTAGAAAAGCGACAAAGAAAGGTTCAAAAGAAATTAGGGTTAATTAAGCTTTTAGCCTCCGTAAAATTAAAAAGTTTGATTTTAGTCCCTCAGTGAAATTTTTAGTTCCTGTAAAATTTTGAAGTTTGAATATGGTCCTTCAGTGAAATATATCTACTAATGGTCACATCATCATCGTTAACCTCAGTCATCCACAGGGACCAAAATCAAACTTCAAAATTTTACAGGGACTAAAAATTTCACTGAGGGACTAAAATCAAACTTTTCAATTTTACAAGGACTAAAAACTTAATTAACCCATATTTTAATTTATATCATAGACAATGGAATTTGTTTCAATGACATTGTGCCACAATCATATTAATTAAAAGCAGAGTTTAATTATAACTAATTGGATGCAAGTGTCATATATTTTATAGGTCTTGGTTTTCTTTTTGACAATGTGATTTAAGTAAATAGTTATTATTGTCGTTGCTATTATAACCGTTCTTATATTGTCTATATGCGTAATTGCACGTGTCCAACATGAAGAAAACGTGGAATAAATTGATGCAGCTAAGTAGTTGATTTTGTTAATCACGGTAGTTATTGAATCTAGCATTTAACCAATTATGATATGGTCCTGAGTTATTATATAGGGCCCCATCGTCACCTTTGTATAGTAAGTCTTGTATATGAAAATGTCATGTATTATTATATACATACTATCTTGATTTTCTGTTTGACAATGTAAATTTAGTAAATAGATGTTATTGTTGCTATTATTATAAACGTTATTATATTGTATAAATGAGATAATTACACATGTCCAACATTAAGAAAAAACGGAATAGATTGATGTAGCTAAGTAGTTGAGTTTGTTAATCAAGTTAGTTACTGAATTTAGCGTAATCATGATATGGCAGTGAGTTATTATATAGTTCCCTCTCATCGCCGTTGTATAATAATAAGTAGGTGTTTTCTTACGGCTAAATACCCTATATTACTTAATTTATCAATTTTTGATAATTTTTATAATTAAATTTATTAAATTTTATTATTATTTCATGATTTAATATGACATGTTAAAGGATTATATGACCTAATGTAATAAATTAATACTTTTAATACAATATTTATAAAGAGGTGTATCGTAAGTTCAAATAGTCCACAAATCTCTAAACCTCTTATAAATTGGCTCTTTTAATGATTTAACTAATGAAAAATTTATTTCATATAAAAACATGACATGATTACAAAATTTGATAAAATTAATTATAAAAATTATTAAAAACAGATGAATTAAGTAACATAGGGTATCTACCCCATGAGATATTTAAGCAACCACCTAATACGTATTGTATCTGAAACTTCCTTCCCATATATATTCTCTTTTGTTCCAAAGTTGTTCACTTATTCTTTTATTTATCTCAATCTAATGCTAAACAGATCGTAACAGCGAGACCCCAACATCAGTCATCTATATTCCCAGAGATGAGAACTTTCGTCACTTAAAGTCATCAGACTTCCTTGTGTATAAAATCAAATCCGCTATTCAAAATCTTATACCTCGGTTTGGATCTGCATGTCGGTCGAACAAAGAGTTTGATAGCTTCAACGATGTGCGTGCACTATTTGAAGGTGGACTTAACCTTCATACAAATGCAATTAGCCAAATTAGCCCATCACCAGTGATTAGGGAAATCTTCCGCACCGATGGTGAACGATTCCTCAAGTTTCC
Organism: Nissolia schottii; assembly: GCA_003254905.1. NCBI lineage: Eukaryota > Viridiplantae > Streptophyta > Magnoliopsida > Fabales > Fabaceae > Nissolia > Nissolia schottii. Next base: position 69,061 of record QANU01033745.1, read on the forward strand.
ACCACCTAAAGTCATCGAAGGTCTACTACGTAACACACGGCACTTAAAAAAAAAAAAATTCACATCACATAATTTCATTACGTGCTCTATGATGGAGGAACACTTCAATGTTTGTTGAAGTAATCTAATTTAGCAATTGTTATTAACTTTTCTAGATTTTTTTTTTTGGAGCAGTTAGCAAGTCTGCATGGAAGACTGACGAAGAATTCGCAAGAGAGATGCTTGCCGGTGTAAACCCTGGCTTGATTAGCCGCCTTCAAGTAAGTGGTGTGTTTTTTAAAAGGATTAATTAAGTTTTTAGCCCATGTAAAATTGAAAAGTTTGGTTTTAGTCCCTCAATGAAATTTTTGGTCCCTGTAAAATTTTGAAGTTTAAATATAGTCCCTCAGTGAAATATATCTACTAACGGTCACGTCATCACCGTTAACCTCAGTCATCCACAGGGACTAAAATCAAACTTCAAAATTTTACGGGACCTAAAAATTTCACTGAAGGACTAAAACTAAACTTTTCAATTTTACAGGGACTAAAATCTTAATTAACCCTTTCTAAAAAGAGCAATCCTCCTTACATATTCAATTATATTTTCTTAATATGCGATATCTTATGAAGACTTTTTGTTCTCTTTCCATGTAATAATATTCTTCAATGAATATTGGTAGGAGTTCCCACCACAAAGCAAGCTAGATGCCACAATCTATGGTGATCAAACTAGTACAATAACTAAAGAAGACTTGGAGATTAACCTAGATGGACTCACGGTAGACGAGGTAACGATATTTATGTGTTTTGTAAAAAAAATTAATACATAAATACATCATGCTATAGATTCGTACATAAATCCGAATTGCATGTGATTCAAAGCCACAAGATAAAGTGACTAAAATAATATTGATGTCACAGGCACTTCATGGGCACAGATTATTCATATTAGATCACCACGACACATTCATGCCATACTTGGAGAAGATAAACAACTTACCTTGCTCGAAGGCTTATGCCACCAGGACAGTCCTGTTCTTGAAAGGCGACGGGACTTTGAAGCCATTGGCCATTGAATTAAGCTTGCCATGTTCTAATAGAGATAAGTTTGGTGTTAAAAGTAAAGTCATCTTGCCTGCAAACGAGGGCGTTGAAAGTACAATTTGGCTACTGGCCAAGGCTTATGTTATCGTAAATGACACATGCTATCATCAACTCATGAGCCACTGGTGTGATTCTTTTCGTTAGGATCATATTGTTAGCATATTCGGCCACCACTAAAATATACGAAGTGGTTCCTAATTACTTTTGTGCTCTTTTCATGAGATCTTATAGGTTAAATACCCATGCAGTTATTGAGCCATTTGTCATAGCAACAAATAGACATCTTAGCGTGGTCCATCCCATCCATAAACTTCTACTACCTCACTATCGTGACACGATGAATATCAATTCTCTTGCAAGATCATCCTTAGTTCAAGCGGGTGGCGTTATAGAGGAAGCATTTTTGGCTGGTCGTTATTCTATGGAGATGTCCTCAGCAGTTTACAAGAATTGGGTTTTCCCTGATCAAGCACTACCCGCCGATCTTATCAAGAGGTAATATTCAATAACTATAATGTGTTTGATAATGGAATTAATAATACAAAAAATAAACACTTTGATGATGGTACAAATTATAAATGAGACCCTTGTTATTAATAACAAGCTATTGTTTCTCTTTCTTTCCCCATTGATACAGAGGAATGGCAGTAGAGGATCCATCTTCCCCCCACGGTCTTCGCCTTGTGATAAAGGACTATCCTTATGCAGTTGATGGGCTAGAGATATGGGATGCTATAAAGACATGGGTCCAAGATTATGTCCCCTTGTACTATGCTACAGATGATGCAGTTAGAAGAGATTCTGAACTCCAAGCTTGGTGGAAAGATGTTGTGGAGAAAGGTCACGGAGATCTGACAGATAAGTCGTGGTGGCCTAAGATGCAGACTATGGAAGAGCTTATTCAATCATGCACTATCATCATATGGATTGCTTCAGCTCTCCATGCAGCTGTCAATTTTGGGCAATACCCTTATGGAGGTTATATCTTAAACCGCCCAACTCTTAGTAGGAGATTCATTCCTGAAAAGGGAACTAGGAACTATGACGAGATGGAGAAGAACCCTCAGAAAGCTTATTTGAGAACAATTACGGGAAAGAAAGAAACCCTCGTTAACCTTTCAGTGATAGAGATATTGTCAAGGCATGCTTCTGATGAGGTTTACCTTGGGCAAAGAAACAATCCTGATTGGACATCTGATTCACGGGCAAAAACAGCCTTTGACAAGTTTGGGAACAAGCTGAAAGCAATTGAGATTAAAATCACGGAGAGGAATGAAGATTCAAGTTTGAGCAACCGTTTTGGACCAGTTAAGATGCCTTACACTTTGCTTGTTCCTTCTAGTGGTAAAGGGCTGACTTTCAGGGGAATCCCCAACAGCATTTCTATATAATCAACATTAGGGTGTGGTCCTTTGAAATTGTTCCTTCCAATAAAAAAAAATGTTGGTATTTCTATCTAATTAAGTTATTTTGTGGTTCTTCACAACTATTCCTTCGAATATCATGTTCGTGTTTAAGTCATATTGTATTTAGATGCCTCTTGTACTTTGATATATAAAGAGAGCATCATCAATTTGCTCCCAAGTCTTCATTAATAGTTATATACTTAAGTTCATCTATGTATAATTGTCGTCGATATGCGTTTATGGGCTATATTTGATTGTTTATCATTTTCAATAAAATCCCAACCTAATATATAATTACATAAATTAATACATACATATATATATATATGTATATATATATATATGTATATATATTTCATAGGCTTTGTTTGTTATGAAAGCTAGAAAAAAAATGAAAGGAAAATAAAAGGATTGAAGAAGAAAGATATCAATGTTTTGCAATGCATTTTGTATTGATATAAAATTACAATATATGGCCAGTATAATGGGATTGTTTGTGTGATACTCTAAAGTAAACCTTAAAAGTAGGACGTAGGACACCTAGCGAACACGAGATGGCCCATTTGAAGTCAAAAAGTTGACTTTTGCCTGTTGAAGCTTCAATGATAGTACAACTCAGGCATAATTACATTGTTAAGCATAATTATTACCTTTGCTCTATAGTGGAGCCAGTATACTCTAGTAGTTCATTTAATTTGAGTTAGTATGCCTAACGATCTAAAAATCGTTATCGACACGCAAGAGATTAATTCCATTGTGAAAATCTCTCAAAATACTTTTCTTAAAAACATGAATTTTGACTTATGAAAACATAACTAAAATTTTGTTTCTATATAAAAACATTTAAATAAACTCTTACAGTTTTTTCTTTAAAAAAAATGAACATAATTATGCATTTTAAAATAAGTGACTAGTCTGAAGATCCAGCCTATGTAGAGTTAAGGCGCTCTAGACTCATAACGTAAAACATAAAAATAAAAAAAGCAAACACAAACCTATAGATAGATGCACCGCAAGGTGATTGCTTACTCAAGAAACTAATGTCGCTACAATTGACTCTAAAAATCATAACTGTCATGAAACTATTTTTATACCATAACTTGTATCTGGAAGGCAATGTGAAGGGTAAATACTTTACGAAAAGACTCAGTGAACGATAGACCCTACGACCACGACATTACATAGAACATGACACACACATGAAATACATAAATATTGTACATGACAATAAAATGTTAAAACAGCTTTTTCATAATACTTTAATAATATATGAATAAAACTATCATGGTAAAACTATAAAACCGTTAATCATAATAAATCTCTTTGAACTTCGGGAGTTATCTAAATAGACAGATCTTGAGCATTATGATATTGCTTAAATAACTATCCAAGCACTATTGTCTCGATAGCTAAACTAAATTGACTATCATAGTACCTCGATCTTGATAGCTGACTGACTATATCTGAGCGCCTCGGTCTCAATAGATTAACTAATTTACTAGGAATTCATGACCTTGCCACTTCAACTGATTATATAGTGGTATACCAAAAACGTAGGTTTTCATTTGACTAAAATTTAATCTTAGATATAACTTGTAACACCTCACTTTTCTTTGTATTCGTTATATGTTGCGTAAATAATTATATAAATTATTTGTTTATCTTCAAGAGGCTCAATCAAACCATTAAGGGTCAACCTTGTGACTTGGGTACGGTTTAAAAGGGTAAACCCCGTTCCTGAGCCTCTAATTGTCTTTTAGGCCCCAGTTGGCCCCATTGGTCAACCAATGACCCCGTTAACTTCAAATTTATGCTTGGCTATCCAAGGGATGCCTTGGGATAGAATTACATGTTATCCTAAGAACCTTAAATATCCTTATCTCAAATTAGAGTCGTCTTAGAAAATTTTTACCGATACAAAAACCCGGATAACTGTTTTGGCATTATGCATGGTCTTTGGAACCCGAATCTAATTTACTTTTTATCTAAGGCTTGTTTAAGGCCAAGGACATGTATTAAACCTTTTATTAAAGAGAAATTATTCATTCTACTTTTTTCAAGTCCATTTTAATTTTATAGAGCCAAAACGTCTCTTTTTAGTGGCTCAAAGCACCCCGAATCACGCGTTAAGCCTATGTGCGACACCCTAACGGGCTACCTCACATGCACAATGACACGTGGTGGGACACATGTCGCCATGTATGCACCCCCAGTGGAGAAAGCATTTAATCTCCATTCATTTAATTTCTTTGATTATGTTTACAAAATTAAAGTTTCCTTCAACATCTTCTCCAAATTCTTTAGAGAAATTTCAGTTCCTACCTGTCCAAAATCAGTTACTTTATCCAAAACTCCTCTCTTCATCCAAGCCATCTTCTTCTTCTCATCCTCCTCGTCACCTCATGGCTACCCCTAAGCCACCATCACTACCTCACGACCACCAAACAACAAACTGGCCAGCACCCTCAAGAACAACCTTCACCTCTATCTAAACCACAACATTCAACCTCCTCATCACACCTTGGTCAAGCTTCAAGTTCTCACCAAGTGGAGGCCAAAGCATTGAGTTGCTCGTGAGCTTTAGGTGGGTTTCTTGGCCCTGAAGACAACAGATAGTTAGCCTTTAAGACAAAGGTTAAAGAGTTATTTTCTTACCCCTCTAAATTGTTGATTTTAATTATTAAATTTCATTCATATTTAAATCTGAATTGTGGCTGTTTTGGTTGGATTTGGTTGTGAGAAATTGGCTTAGGAAAGTATATGTCAAAAGCCTTGTCTAGGAAGGTTAGAATTTTGGAAAAATTGTTGAGAATTGTTTTGGTTGGGTCTGTTTCTATATGCAGGAGATTTTTTCTTGAAAAACTACCCTCATTTTTTAAATCTACGTTCAAAATTGAGTGGAGGTGTTAAGTTTTAAAAAACTTGGAATCCCCTATGAGTTTTTCGGGTAAATTGAGCTAAAATGATGTTTTCGGGTAAATAAGGGCAAACTGGGAATTTTGGAAATCTGGGAAAAATAACATGGAAAATGGATAAATGGATTTGGAACTATTGAAAACCTTAGGGTAGAGTCCCGAGTCTCTTTGGGTTCGATAAATAAAATTTTAGAGAAAATTGAGATTTTTGGGTAAAAATGGCAAAATGGGAATTTTGGGGACCTCGGGGGGAAAATTAAGGAATTTTGTTAAAATTTGGACTTTTGGGGTAAAAATAGTAGGATCGCTACCCGTGATGGAGTCCCATACCAGTAAGAAGTAGAAGGACAACGCAGACAAAGGAGACGAGACCAGTACGGGCTACGTCGCAATGGCAAGCGACCTAGGAAAATTAACACACTAAAACCAAACCAAAAGCTCACAACTCTTAGTCTTTGGTTGTAGATAAGACAACTAAATAATACCCTGGCTCTTCTGATGTATGTATGCTTGAGTGAATTTCAATGTGCATAGGATTTAATGTTAGCTTATTTTTTGTCTCTGATGGTTTTGTGTGGCTTAGAGAAGGGGAGGTTGAATCTAAGCAAGGATTTTTAAAAAAATTCTGTTCCTTTGAAATTTGTCTCCTAAAATTTCAGGAGATATCTCCTAGTTTTCTGGGAGACAAGTTTTCAAAAAAAAACTTAATTTCTCAAAAATAAAAAACTGAATAATTTTAAGAGCAGAGTATGTAAAAGATATAAGGGAAAGAAAATTCACACAGAGATTTATACTGGTTCGATTCCTTAACGGGAATCTACGTCCAGTTCTTCAAACGCCAAAATCAATTTTCTTTCACACCAAATTCAAGTACAAAGACAAAACAATAATTNACACCGAGAAAGAAGGTTATATCTCGATCGAAAATCTTCCTGACGGGTACATAAGGGGTTCTCGTTAGGTTATGTGCATACATGATCTAATATCACGAGTTAGTTCCCTCCATATTCAGAAAAGCATGATCATACGTAATAAGACATTATGAGTTAATTCCCTCACATAATAAATTAGGATAAATTCGTTCGGGACTAGTTTTACATTAATAATAAATAATAAATACTTGTATTTTGCTTATCACCTAAAGACCCGCGAATGGCGGAATCATAAGCAAATGTAATATATTTATCCTACAGGTTACCTGTTGAGAATGTAAATTCTTATTCCCCGTTTACTTATGATTCCAGGAAATTATGACAAGCAGGCAAGATATTCCCAAGGTGAAAACCCTGTCGACGGACACCACCGTTAATCTCACCTTTCGAGCTCTCACAATTTTTGTGACAGTAGAGTTCGCAGGAGGCCATGAGACACCACCACTAGTAGTCCCCGTATTTCCCCCAATCCCAGCTCCAGCACAGGCACCTGTCGAACTAAGCGAGCCCACAACACCAAACCCTCCACCAACACTAGGTTCTTGTTATGGAACACCCATTGTCCTTGATGACCCTGAGCCTGGCTTGTTTGAAAGAATTATCTGTGAGGTCCCATTCCTTGTCCCCATAGAGCCATTCCCGTGGAGATACAGGGAATACACGCATGCATGACATCGAGGAAAAGTACATTGTTTTTGAGCTGCCAGGATGGAGTCCGCATTGTCATGCCGCATGATGTAGAGGCGGGAACCTCGCCATGCTCCTACGTGTCGTCCAGTACATAAGGGCCCTCAGACAAAGCATTTGGGTGCGATTTCTAATGATGAGGAGGACCCTGAGGAGGAGGATCCAGAGGATGATCAGGCAAGGTCAGGTAGACTCTGAGAGACGACCATCTTTGGAGGACGAAGTCTTTTGTATGGTGTTGCTACGATCGTCACGAAATGATTTAGTATTTTGATATGTTTGCCTTTTTCTTGTATATGTATCTTATATCGCATGGGCTAGTGGAGGTAGCTACACCACAAGTCCCACGCGTGATTGTGAATGATGTAAATAACCACATACACACACATATGACATGTGACATATGTGAATTTTTGGGACCATTTGATATGTATGATCTTGTGACATGAATGTATGGTTATGTATGGTGATTTGAAGTGTAAGTGAGTATTCCTTAGTATAGGACTAATTTAATTGGTACTTCAGTCCAATTTTACCATATTGTGAGTACGACTCATGTTTTCGTTTTCAAAAAAAGAAAAATTTTAAATTGGTCCATATTTTCTTACCTAAATATATTTTCAAAAGAAAATCTAAAAGTAATCCAGTTGGAAGGTAACAAAATAGTGAGCGTTAGTTGTAAGTAGCTAGCTAGGGTGTTACATAACTGTCATCAACGTTTATAAAATTCATGATAAAACATCTGAATACGAATATGAATCTTAACTGAACATAAAGCTATGACCATGGTCATAATTATTCGATCATTAATCTTACACACATACAACATGATGATCTTTATGTATAAAAAATAATAGTCCCATGATGTTTTTAAAAAGGTTTTCAAGATTTCTATCTGCGTTCACAAACATTTCATAAACATCTCCATAGAGATTAATAATGGTAAATATGATATTCATAAACACAATGATAAAATCTTGTTTCCATAAAAAGTATCCATAAAACGTTTTCATAAAAGGGATTTCATAAATCTTTATTTTCTATAAAAGCTACCTTTCACAAAAGTTATTTTTCGTAAACTTATTAACTCTTAAAACGCAAATCAAATGTTTAATAAACATGTTTTTCATTAATACATAAGACTTAACATAAAACTGTGAAGAATGCCACTCACTTGGAGTCATTGGAGACTCGCTACTAGGAAAACTTGATATGTAGGAGGATATATCTACCACACTACCAGTAGATTTTATGATCCTAATTCACTAGTATGTGCCTTTTTCAACTCTTTTAACCAAGAAGCTCAGTGTTATAGGCAGATGGCATATTCGCCAGTCTTTTTGCCAAAAGAATATGCCACAATGTGGTGCCTACAGATTACTTGCGAATATTTACCAGTACATACTAAATCATTTAAAAAAAGAGAGAGAGAAAATAACAATATCAGTGGATATATCTGTCGGTATTAATTAATTTTTTTTATTAAATTTAGGGTTATGGTTTGGGATTTAGGGGATCATCAAAATTTGCGTTTAATAAACAATGACAACATAAGTACATCACCAAAATTTGATATATGATGTGTCTAATGAATTATGAGTGACTACAGGCTTCAGGCTGCTCAGCACCCTGTCTAGGCCGCTCAGCGAACCCTAAAACCTCACGGTCAAAAACCTTAAATTTATACGAATCACAGACTTGAGAACATTGAAATTGATCAAGCCGCTCAGCGCAGCATGCAGGCCACTCAGCGCCCTGATACAAAACAAGATTCACAACATAAAGCTACCCAGGCCACTCAGCGCCTTGTCTAGGCCACTCACTGCCCTGGGCGTATTTCAGCATCTCAGATTTGCTATTTTTCAACTCTTGCACAATCTTTCAAAACCAATATCAAGAACACCTTTTAGTATTTTCACTACAATTTCCAACAAGCACAAGGGACATATTTTCATCTTCTAAAACATAACATAACACACGTATAAGTTATTGTCCCATAGATCACATAACATGTCTAAGTTTCATATACTAACACAGGCACATATAAATCATCAAGTAGATGATTATGCTAAGAAACCAACATAAAACTATATCCAATATCATACAAGCCACATAGACAGTGGACAGTCAGTTACCCACTCGTAGTACTACAGCAAACCATTCAGGAAATTTGTGCAGAACCGTAGCTCGTTCTAGTGCTTCGAGCTTTTGCTACGATAGATATATGAGAGTTTTGTTTAGGGAAACAAAGAGGATTCTCTAAGGACAAGATCAGGGAAATTATGGTTGGGCTTTGTGTAGTAAAGTTTCTGTGTCGGTATTTCGGCAGAGTAGCAACAGAGTGTACAAGTGGATTGTGTTTAGCAAGCGTTCTATGTATGTCCTTTGAAGAGCTCAAGAGGGCTATTTATAAGCCATCTTGGTCGTGCCCCTCTTCACAATTTCCTTTAAAAATTAACTAAAATTTAAACAAGTGATGATGTAAGTAATGATGTCACTTATGGTGACAAAGCATGCTTAATCATCCTTAATGATAAACTTTGACAATTTGACTTTCCAAATGGTGAGTTTATGGTCGTGTATTTCCTTGTGTCATGGCCAAACTCTTGGTCATAAATTTTGAGACCAAATTCTGATCGCATTTGATTGTGTTTAGTCGTTAACTGTTCGTGTATTTCGTGTATGGGTGTCCTAAAAATATTCCAATCACATCATTGTGATCTACTAATTTTCCTAGTGAGGAATTTGGGTTAATCCAAGGTCTTTGTAGATTTATTTTCATAACAGTGTTCTTTACAGATACCTTTGATACTTGATTAAATTTCGGTATCGAAAGGTGATTAATCCGGTGTCTGTAGAATTTCACGAAATCGCGAACTATTACCTTTACAAATATTTTTAACCTAAAAATTCATGTTTCTGAATATTTAACCTACGCAGAGAGCTTATATGCATTTTCCTAGTGAGATTTTTACTAAGGAAAAAGCGGTATGTTACAGTAAGCCTGGCTTATGACTTAAGCAGAAGCTAACTAGCTAGGGGTGTTACACACCCAACCACTTATCCTCTCAAAATCGCACCACTCTACCATTACCCCCCACAATTTGAATCCCATTTATCACAACCTTCTTAGCATCAGAGTGTAACTTCCAAGCCTTACAAATAGCATTCCAAGATCCAACACCTTTCCCCATCCCACGCTAAAGAGTTAAAAGATTTTGTGGTATACGATTATAGGAACATAAAACTTGCTTCCACAAAGGTTCCTCCTGCATCGAGAAATGCCACCACCATTTAAATAACATGGTTGCATTCTTTAGAACAATATCACCCACACCAATGCCTCCAAGATGTTTCGGTAATTGTATCAAGTCCCACTTTACCAACGAGATTGCACACCTCTCACCACTATTACCCCAAAAGAATTTACTCAGTACCTGAATAATCTTGTTCACCACCTGTT
>QANU01033762.1:0-56694 GCA_003254905.1 Nissolia schottii
TCACAGGTTGATGTTGTTGAATCTCCCATTATATGTATTAGAGATTTTTTAGTGGTCATTAGTGATGATATGACGACTTTTGGATTTCCAACAGAAAGATTGTATCGGCTGCTTCGAAACATTGATCATTTAACTGGCTTATGTAACGACACAATGTTAGTCATCACTAAACTTGGAAGACATGTCATTGAAGCAAAGATTATATTTGGTAATGGCATCGGTGACAAGGTTTTTACCCCAAGGATGACCTTGACACCGTCTGACACAAAAATCCTATTTAAGTTTCAAAGAAAACAATTTCCTCTCATGGTGTCGTATGGGATGACCATCAACAAGAGCCAAGGTCATTCATTGTCAAAGGTAGGACTTATTTTAAAGAAACCTGTCTTTACACACGATCAGTTGTATGTTGCAGTTAGTAGAGTTACACACCGTGAAGGGTTAAAGATAATGATATGTCATGATAATTCAGAACTTAATACCGTTACTTCAAATGTGTTTAAAAGGAGGTTTTTAGAAATGTGATATGAAATTGTAAATATGATGGATCCAATTGTATGTATAATCTCGAGGTGTTTACACTGTTGTGAATTAAACACTATGATTGCCAACGTTATCATGATTTTTGATATAACTTTGTTTGCATCGACTTCTTTTTTTTAGTCTATAAAACTTTCGAATCTCATTACGTTAGCATGCTTCATATAGTATAGTTGAACAATACACTACCACTATTAAAGTAAATTACTAACAGAGATTTCATTTAACATGTTGTGTACCATTTATAGTGAAACTAAAACAATTAAACAAGCAACACATTATAATTCATTATGCCTTTTATGTACAATCTTTAATGGACTAATTTACGAAACAACTACTCCACAATTCATTATACCTTACGTATTTCCATCAGTTACTGTAATAGTAAATTTCTACATTAATACTTCAATATATAAGCTTCAATAGACAATAGAATTGACATTTTAAACCAGTTGTGTTCTATTCATTTTTGATACCAAGTATTTTATGTTACTATTATTATGATTATTATCAACTAGTACAATACACTGCATCTCCAAATATTAACATCTTTTATATACTTGCCGCGCATCGCGCGGGTACTTAATCTAGTTATAATTAATAAACAAATCACGTTTCAATCACATTATTTGTTGAGAACAGAGCCAGAATAATTTATTGGTACTGTGTTCCCTTTGAAAGGGCTATTTCGTACATCAATATAAGATTTGTGATGTAAAATTTAAACAAATCATGAATGGAAACAAATATGGAGCAAATCATGGCTATATTTTATGAATTCAGTAAAGGCCTCAATCCGGAGGTGAGAGGCAACGGGTTGTTTGGATTGCTGATGGGAGCTGGGCTCAGCGATCACTTAGATGTGAGGCTAGCTGTCACGTAGGACACCACATAAACGTGAGGACTAACTTAACCCACAAATTATAACTTCAGACATTAAAAAGTTAATTTTTGAATTTTAACAACTAAAAGAACTCAAGCTTGCAATTTCAGAGACCAAGTATGCATTAACTAGAATAAAAAAGATTTTAATGAGATTGTGACATGGCCACAAGAAGACATGGTGCATACAACTCATGACAGTAAAAGAAAAAATTTTAAAAAAAATAGAAACTACATTGCGTATCCATTCCAATGACTTAAATACCGTCATCATCTGTATAACAGACTCAAATCCATTGATGAGGCAACTGCAAATTATTATGTACGAATAAACCAGAAACTCAACAGGACAAGTTAATGATAGGCAATTAGACAAACAAATCAAATTAAATATGAAACGAGAAGAAATAATGAGTGAACTGAATTCCAAGGGAAATTATTTCCTCGGTAGCCACAATTCCACAGATAAGCACACAATCCTGCGTTTCACCACCACCGAGAAGAATCATCTAAGGAATAACGCAGAGAAGAGAGATACAGTATTCATCTAGCACCATTAGCAATTCATCCATTCTCCTTGCATCCACATTCTGCTCTCCTCACGAGAATCAGTGCAACAAATGGTTAGGGACCTTCCTTCTAGAGCTCTTTTCCTTGCTTGCCGGTCCATCAGCAAACTGAAAAATTATTTGGTTCAGTCATCGAGCACCAGAAAAGATTGTGCTCATAAAGTGACTTGTCATAAAAGATGTTAGTGATGGGGCCTACCACTAGCTGAAGGTGAAGTGTCAGTGTATTATTGGCCTTGATACTTTAAGAACATTCATTTTGATACTTTATGATAGAGGTGAACATGGGTCGGGTCGGGTCGGGTAGGACCCGTCCATGTCACCGACTCGACCCGTCTATTAGTGTGTGGGTCGGGTCGGGTAAAATCGACGTTTTTTAAATGAGTATCCGCCAGACTCGCCACCCGCTCGGGTTGGGTCAGATTAAGCGGGTCGGCGGGTCACCCGCCCCATAGCTCAGAAGATGAACAAAAGAGAGAAAAACCAATGAAGAGAAAAACGGAACCTCACTTAACTGCTTAACACAGTTAGATTGAAATACCATCCGTACAGAAGCAAAAAAGAAGGAAAAAAAATGAAGTTCCCTCACCATTTTCCATAATTTTCTGCAACAATCACACAGGCAGAACACAACCAAGCTTGGAAAACTCCCAGAAATTACAAAGCAAAATCCTCCAAAATGGTGATAAAATAAAATAAAATAGAAATTGAAAATGAAACTAAAATAAAACCAAAATCCCAAAACCCAGCCCCTTTTAGAAGAGTCTAGCATAGTAGCAGCAAGGCTTTGTAGTTCAAGTTCATAATTCGAAACCTTCCTGGAGCTCTTTGGGTTCGCGTTTTTTTTTGGGATTCTCCGCAATCATGCATTAATGGATTACTCTTACTCACCACCTGCGTTCTTCAATGCCAGTTCTGGAACTGCATTGTCGCCGGCCTCGGCGCCGTGTTCTTCGCCCAGTAAACACTACTAGAAATTTCACTATTACCGTCGCCTTTACCGTCGGTATGTACGGGTGTTACCGTTGGTCGTAATAATTACCGTTGGAATTATCGTCAGAATTGATCAAGCGGTAAAGAAGTCGATGGTAATCAAATTAGCGTCAGAGTCCTTCCGGCGATGCTAATTTCCGGAAGAAAAACACGCCGGTAGTCCGGTTCGGAGAAAATCGAACCGGTCCAGCGTTATCGTCGGTTATATACAACGAAAAAATAATACTATTTTATTGCAACGATACCGTCGGGCATTACTGACGGTAATATCGTGTCTAATTTGAGAGATTACCGCCGGTGATATACGCTGGTAATCATACTAATATTTTATTAATTTATTATCGTCGTGTTAAAGCCGACGGTAATATAATGTTATTTTATTCATTTATTACCGTCGCGATGAACCGCCGGTAATTTGATATTATTTTTCCATATATTTCCNTATTATTATTCATATTATTATTATTATTATTCATATTCTTATTAATATTGATATTGTTGTTGTTCATTTTAATATTATTACAATAGTATTACTAAACATATTATTGTTTTTATTTTTATTTTTATTATTATTATTAACCATAAACCCTAACCCCATAAACTTACCCCTAAACCTTAACCTAAATGCTAATCATAAACCATTAACCATTAACCATATTTAACACTAACCTAAAGCTAACCCTAAACCTAACCTAAGCATAACCATAACCTAACCCTAACCATAACCCTCCCTACCTAACCTAACCTATAAATATAAGACCATAAACATAAACCCATTAACATAATAAACCCATTAACACTAACGCTAAACCATAAACATTAACACTAATACTAAACCATGAACAAATATATTAGCATGAACATAATGCCATAACCCTAGCCCTAAACCCTAACATTAAACCCTAACCCTAACCCTAATATTATGACAAATATAATTTTGTAACGCTAATCATATTATTATATAAAATCTAATGTATATCGTTATTGTTATAGAGTGCGCGGAGGTTGCGTACTAGGCACGGGTTTATTGAGCCACCAAATGCGCTAATACAATCGTATCTGGAAAAGGCCGGTCTGCTACAGGCATCCTTGTTACCACAAATTCCTATAAACCAAGGTCTCATTTCTGCGCTTCTTGAGAGGTGGAGGTCAGAAACCCACACATGTCATCTTCCACACGATGAGTGTACGATCACGTTGGAGGATGTCAACGTGATACTGGGGATTTCAGCAGAGGACGATGTCGTAGCCGCCCCACAAATTGTATTCCTTGGACCAGTTCTTATAAATTTATGCCAGGAACTTCGCATTACACCTGGTCCCGAGGACATGCGCTTATCGTTTATTAATTCGGTCTGGTTGAATAGTCATTTTAGCACCGATATCCGCGACGACATTGGTGAGCACGACATGCAGCAGATCTTGGCATGGATCCACTCCAAGTACTTAGTCATCCTTCGAGATTTGGGTGGCCTAGGAAGATATAGTTGGGGTTCGGCGATCCTAGCGATGCTGCAAAGATCACTCTGTCGCGCTTCGCGCGCCAATTGTAAGGGAATAAATGGTTGTATGGTGCTCCTTCAAGTATGGGCATTTTATAGATTCCCAATGCTTGCACCAACCTCACATGATCCGTTCCAGTTTTGTTTTCCCCTTGCGCAAGATAATTGTTTAGTATCTGAATTATCATTAGTTTAATAGATCATGATGTTTTGCATTATTATTAACTGAATTAATATAATATATAAACAGATGGGCTGACCATGTGTACATTCATAATGCGCACAATATTACTGTCAAGGAATGCAGAAATGCCATAGACAATATGGCACCAGACGAGGTATAACCTAACACCCAAAACATATTCCCGTCAACAATTGCGTTTTGTTAATATTCCACTCAATGTAATTGATTTATTTTTGTGTGAAGTTTATATGGCAACCATATCGTCAACCCCAGGTTGTCGCAATTATCCCTAGGGAAGTGAAGAATAAACGGGGAATGTGGTCAGTAGTATGTCCGCTAATATGCTTTGAGATTATTGAGTGGCATGCAACTGATTGCGTGCTCTGACAATTTGGTCTAGTTTAGACGGCGCCTTTTGGGCCTAGTTGTAGCATTTTGGCATCCACGCATAATGTGGACCTGAGGGGAAATCCACATGGATTGGGTTGTCCAAACTGGGTGCAGAGGCATCATTAGTGGATTCAGATGTGGGTTAACCGTGTGGCCCTGGTCTGCGATATAATTGCAGATTATAGACCAACTAATATGTATTGGCAGTGGTATCTGGCTAATGGTCGTAGATTTCTTAAACAAATTCACGATCATCAACAGCTACCTGAAGTGTGGCAACAATACCACCCTTCGCCGACGCATGTTAATGTTCCCGTGTATGAACCACATAAATTTATTGATGAGCATCCGCACGGTTTGTACGTTTTGGATCCTCAACAAGTTTTCTTTGCTTCGCCAGCCCAATATAAAGTATCTGCTCCACTTCCGTAGCCTGCTTTGTATGCTCCTGTTCCCCAAACCGACTCGTACAATCCTGCTCACTAACCCGGTTTCTACGCTTGGCTAGGCGAACAAATGGCTCAACCACTGAATGAAATTGACGACACATTTGAACTGTTCAAACCTAGACCCTCGTTATTGCAGCCGCCTCAGAATGCAGCCGATGAAGTTGAAGTCATTCCATACCCAGTTGAAGTCACTCTACTTCCATTCAGACCAGACACACAATCTCCTCTTCCTGGCGAAGGGTACAATGAGCAACACTCATATGGTAGAAGGTCCTTCCATGTCGGGTCTTCTTCAAGATCATGTGAGCCACGCGAACGATCACCAAGAAGATCAGTTGACAGTACACGTGTGGCTGGTCATAGAGGTGCTACTAAGCCTTCAGATACTGGCGTTGAGGTTAGGGTAAGATTTGATCTAAATGAACCGCCTGAGGATGCATCATACTATGACGATGACAACATTCACGATGCACCTCGGCAACTGTCATCGAGACCTGGTACAAGGGGAAACCTTTTCACAAGGGGGTACGAGGAGTGCAAAGACGAGTGATGCAGTGGATGGGCCGTCAGGGGCAATGACGATGGAGCGAGTACAAGTGGCGTTGCCCAATAGGGGTATGATCTTCAGGACCGTGAAAATATTAGGGTACCCGATAGATACACCCCTACACAGGCACCTAGTAACCAATATTCCCATGGGCAAAGATGAATATGTATGTGTACCAGAATGAATTAACCAACTTGAATTCAAATTATTATATTTCACATAAACATTACATCACAATTATAGTTCTACATCTGGTGACTTGGTCCCGCACCAGTGTGTTGACAATGAGAACTGTTGTGACTTGTTCCACGACAAAGTCCACATCGTCTTTGTTGGCGTCTCTTCGTAGCATCCATTTCACTTCAGAAACGAGTAGAGTTTGGCCGCCCTCGGTTGTTACGTTTTAAACTTTTGTCGGGAATAACAGCCGGAAATGTTATTCGAGGCCAGGTTAACTTGTGGCCAACAACCTGAAACTCTTACTCATAGACCTTGCAAATGTTGTCCACCGTGTAAACACTATCAATGTATGCCCGCTAGTTAATATTTATAGCGTTGCAACATGCCAATACATGAACACACGGAAACCTAAACCTTTGAAAAGTGCCACAGTCACAGTAACTCCTCCCTAGATCAATCCTGAATTGATTGCCGTTTGATATATCCATGCAACGGAACGTTTGCGAAACTCTAAAAAATTCGTGAACTTGCAGCACACAATCGTCACTTCATAACAAAAATCGGCAACATATTTTTTGTAAAGATCGATTTACTATTGCATAAAGGCGAGTATAACCTGCAACGTTCCTGTTTGTGTCATCATTTTTTGGACTGTTTCTGTCAAAAACTCCGAGTATTCGTGACCTGCATTTCGCCAAGCATGTGTATTCCTCGTGTTTGAAACAAATAAGGCAGCCGTCTTGAAATACGTCTCTTGCACTAATGCCGTTATCGAATAATTGCGAGCCTCTAGAAATTTTGAGTTCATTGACTCAGTTAGATTTGTCGTCATATGGGAACAATGACGTCCACCATCGAATGCATAAATCCATTGTTTTCTAGGGATCTCATCAATCCAAGCAGCATAAGCTTCAGAATGCTGACGTAGCCTTTCATGACGACGATTGTACTGCTCAACAGTGCTCGAATACACTGTAAAAGAAATGCCCAAAAGCTCATGCTCAAACCCTAACATAAATATTTGCATGAAAAAATGTAACCTTGACAGTTTACAAAATGTAACTTACCAATGATCTTTACAAGCTTTTCCATGAACTTCACCTTAAAGTGCCGGAAAAAATTCTGTGCAATGTGTCTGATACAAAACAGATGATATGCCTACAAACCACCCATTCGTCGTACAACAGACTTTATGGACTCATGCCGATCAGATATCAAGCCAAATTGGCGTCCTTCTGGTAGGGATTGCCACAGATTGTGCAAGAAAAAAAACCATGCATCAGCAGTTTCATCCTCGACGATCGCAAATGCAATGGGAACAATTGATTGATTGCCATTTTGAGTTGATGCCATCAACAAAACACCCTTATATTTCCCATACAAGTGTGTTCCATCCACCTGGATCATAGGCTTGCAGTGCTGGAATGCATTTATGCTTTGGCCAAAACCCCAAAACGCATGTCGAAAGGTTAAGGCATCTATCCTAACAGATCCATCGGCATTGTACGCTTCATTAGTATCAACATCCCATATACAGGATGGATCAAAATGATGTAATGCAATCAACCAATATGGCAAGTCATTGTATGATTGTTCCCAATTGTCGTAAACTTGTGCAATTGCATTTTGCTTTGCAATCCATGCTTTTCTATACGATGGCCAATATCCTTCACGGTCCATGACATCTGCTTGAATGGACTTTACCGTCATTGTCGGTTTCACCCTTATCTGTGCTAGGATCATGCCAACAATCTTCGCAGAAGTCAACTTTGAGTGGTCACGTGTATGCCGCTCTGCAAGGTAAGTGTAAGAGCCGTTGTATCTTGTAACTATTTTTCTTAAAGGTGGCCCTAATAAGTCATTGACAACCTTGGCCAAACTTCTTGCATTTGCAGAAGTAAGTCGCCGGTTCTGACTCTTTTATTTTGTAATCGGCCCCGACAGGCAAGCAATGGCTTGCAACAGCGCCCCTAACTCCATCCCTACTTGCAAAATATTTTCTTATGTATAGCCCATCGCCTGCAAAATATTCATTATGCAGGTCTCCATAATCAAATGCACGCATCCCCTCAACATCAAAAGTTTGCAAGAACGTTGGTGTATCATTGAGTTGTGCGTTTCTTTCGTCATTTGTATCAACAGTTGAACCATTAGTTAATTAAATGTAATAACAAACAATCAAAATAAGCCTATTCTAGTCAACAGATTTGCAGTTCTGATACGCAAGATACTCATCACGAGGCAAGCATAGAGCATACTTTGCATATCTGTCAATTAATTTTAACCCAACATAATTAGGTTAACCCAACAATTGCATATCTCTCAATTAATGCACGCAATTAAAGTCACAATTATATAATCCTAATAATTAACCCTAATCACAAACAATTTTATTATCACATATTGACCCTAAATTTATATAGCAATACCTGAATCATCGTTTGACCCATCGCCTTCAAACATGTCACTATTGTGCTCGCTCCAACTTCGATCGCCCTCTTTTTTGCCCAGAAGTCATCATCTGACACTAATTGTTCATCAACGCCTTGCTGTTGCAATTCGTTTGGGCTCAGATCAGCTTTAAGTCAACGTTCACAGCAGATACCTCCTCAAAGTTCACATATAAATCAATACAACTCAGATGTGCCTTATAAATTTCATATTGACAAAACATATGTTGCACTTGAGCGTCATTTGAAATGGTAGCAGACCGATATTTAATCGGCCCATTCAAGAAAGACACTGGACATTTATATCTTATTTTGTCTACACTGTTCTGAAAATGAGAAGCTATAACACTACACAGATCTGTGTATGACATGGACGACCAAAGGATAATGAACTCTGACTCGTGAGGACTAACAAACTCAACACCCTCAACATTATTTTTTCTAACTGAACCATCATAAAAAATATACGCAGCAACGCCTCCCCTTTCCATTTTCTTGTATAAAAAAACACAAACACCCTAAGAGAAATGTGACTCAATCAGCAAAAGAAGACTATAAAAAATGCTAAACAAGAGGAAGAAGAAGAATACAACTTGAAGAGAGGAAGAATGAGAGATTTGTGAATTTGCAAGTGATATTGAATCCCCCACCTCCTTTTATAGGCGAATTCTTCTGGGAGACCTGCCAGGAAAAAAAAAATTTACACTTCTGAATTTGCTAAAAGGGGTGGAAAATTCAGAACTGGAGACTATACATCCGTAATATTTTTCCCTCAGTCATACATCTAGAATAATTTATTTTTCAACCCAAAAAAAGGTTAAAAAAATCCCATAAAGTGACTTGTCATAAAAGAAGATAGTGATGGGGCCTACCACTAGCTGAAGGTGAAGTGTCAGTGTATTATTGGCCTTGATACTTTATGAACATTCATTTTGATACTTTATGAAAATTCAGTAAGTTTCTGAAGCAAATTACCTAGCCATGATTTGTAAACTGTCTAGGGCTCTAGGCCATTTTAGCATGGGTGATGTGGCTATTATCTCTAACCATCTTGTCCAAGTCAGTTGCTGCTAAGTTACTAGCCGTAACAGATAATAATAAGCCACAATAAATTATTGCAAGTCAGGAGCCTAACTATTCTTCAATGCTAGTTGAAACATATAAGTTGGTTTCGGGTTTTAGCAACAAAAGAAAAAAAAAAGTTCTTGTTTTTTGTAGATGGGTTGAATACACAATTCACATTATATTATCGTGCTCTACCAAAAACCATTAGTACAATTATACTAGCTATGTATGTCATCAAGTGTTGAGCAAGATTTACACATTCGGCCTACCACAATCCTATTTTATACAACGCCATGTAGAACGAGTTGATTCTTTGTTTTACATACCAAAAAAAGTAAACAAAAAGAAATCTTGGCCTATTTTAGATAACTGGAATACTAAGGCACTGATTCTGTTAGGTCGTTTTTAGGACTCAACAGTCAAGAACAAATAATAAGAATTAGATAAGTAAAATAGAATATTATTAAATAAAAATCAAGCCGATTCCTCTTCAAGGGCCAATTCCCTTAACAACTCAATAATAAATCCACACCCTAACCTAAGGAGGATACTCCTATTTATAATAGTTTTTATTTCTAATTTAACTCGTAAATGCCATTAAGATAATAACTAGATAAATACTAACAATTAAAAGTAAATTAATAAAGATAAAAAGGATAAACCAACTAAGATAAAAAGGATAAACTAACTAAGTAGCTTCTGTGTCCTCTCAAACCCTAAAACCCTAGAATAAACTTTCCATCTTAAGGGCTTATCTTTTATCCCATCAGATTCATATTTCTTGGGTCCAATATTTTATTTTCAAATTTAGGGCCAAGTTTTGCCGCTTTAAGCTTGGCATGCAGTCTTTCAAGCTTCTCAATCCGGCTTTCAAGATAAGATGCTATTTCTGAAACACAGCAACAGGCACCTTTTCCTTCCTCCTTCACACCACTTGTATCACAAAGTTGAGTATTCAGTTTGGCTCCAATTGTATCTTCCTTGAAAATTATTTCACCCCCGACAATGTCTTCTATTAATTTGCCATCTTCCATGGTTCTTTTTGATGCTCTAAGGACATCCTTACTCCCACCAAAATCGCTAACTACACCAGCCATTAATCCAGATGTTTGATAAACTGCATTTAATGATGGAAGAATACCAGAATCAGGATCGTCGAAACATCTATACTTGCTAGACCAACTCATTCGCCCTACAACCGTCAACTCATTCACTTGATGAGAATCCTCTACTTGATCTCTCTCACGCTTGGAAGGTAAGCGACGCGGCGAACCGTAGGACCCATCGCCCTCCACCTGCCCAGATGAATCTCGTGAGAAATACTCCGAGCTTTTCACGCAATCATCGGAACCGGCTTTCGTGTCTCCTCCCTTGCCCGTTAGCTTCGATTGCTTCCACCAAGCATAGTAACGTGAAGTAACATTCGGCTGGCGGCGCGCACATAATGCAGGGAACAAATTTCTATCAAAAACCGGCTGGCTATAACTTATCCAAGGATCATTGTTGCAACGAGCAACCACGCCAGGAATGTCCTGATCAATCCCAAATTGCATAGCAACGCGGTTCGGCAAGTACCGCTCCACGCATTCCATGCCCACCAACTTAGAGACCCTCAAGCAGCGAATGTAGGAATCCATCTCGTCATCTAAACCAGGGTTATCACACACCCACATGTCTCTCTCGTTGCAAAGCTTCAGCGATGGAGAATTCTCGTACGGGCGCCAAAGAAAGCCGTTTCCGTCTCCAGCGGAGTCCAAAGTCAACTTCAAATTGTCGCCGACGTTCCTCATTCTCACTCCACTCCATCTAGCCATTCTGGGTTGGCATTGTCCGACCAAGTTTCCCGGGTAAGGCTGAAGTGCAGGGAATCTCTCCAAAGCCCACACAAGGACCAGCTGAAAAGGAGCCCAGAGAGTCACTCCTCCAAGCCTCCCCTCTGTGCCGCCGCCGCCGCTGATGCTTCTAGTCAGCAAACTCAAGTCCCTATAAATGCTCGCCAAAACAGAGGGTGCGAGGGCTACTCTAGTCCCTCTGGCTAAATTGATGGCAATGGGGAAAACGCATTTCAAAATGGATTTATACGATTTGGCAGCGAAAACGAACCTCGACAGCCACAAAGACAAGAACGCCTCGTGCTCCACCGGGCTTCCACTCTCCATGAAGTGCATCATCCATGGGTAGTGGTCCGCCCTTCTTGCTTTTGACCTGAAAAGCATTCCCCTCACTGCGGCCAGTTTCGCTTCGATTTCCTTCACCTCTCTGCTGCCCTCGAGGGGTCCGGATACAGGAGCCCCCGTGACACAGAAGCCTCCGCAGACCTTGATATCCTCCAGCGTTACGGTGGCTTCTCCCCAGGGGAAGACGAAGGTGTTGGTCTCCGAGTTCCACCTCTCGGCGAGGCCGAGGATCAGCTCACTGTTCCTGCTGACTGTACACGTGGAGGCCTCGATTGCTTGGCCGATCCCTGCTTTAATCCATATGTGTTCGTACTTGGCTTGCATTAGATCAACCCACGTTTTCCATTCCTTTTGTGGGTGTAGCCATCCCTTGTGTCTCACCTCAAATGGTGACGGCGGGTTTCCGTCGTTAGAAGAAGTGGATGCTCTTCCGGAGAACGGGGGATGGGGGAGGAGAAGGGAACCGTCGCAGTTCGTAGTGGGTTTGAGGAAATGTGCGATCCTCCGGGTTGGGTTTTCGCCGGATGATGGTGAAACCATGAGCTCTTCCCTGAGTTCTATGATTGTGTCCAGCGATGCCTCCATTGTTTTCGGAGTCCGAGACGACGCGGAAATGGAGTTTTGTGAATGGAAGCACTTTGGGCTTCAGGGTAGAGAGAGCCCTTCGAAGAACCCAGGTGGCTACATCCAAATGAAAGAAGAGAGAAGGTGGAGTGAGTGTATTGATGGTGTGCTAGTTTCACGAGACGTTCTACCTTCGAGGAAGTCTTTTCTTCTTCTCACCACACACTCAATATTATTATTAATATTTTTTTACTTTTAATAGATTTTATAGTATTAATTAAGAGTTTTGTTATTTGTAAACTCTTTCCCCTTCCCATGCATCATGGTCCGCATACATTCTACCTTCAAAGAAGTCCTCTCTTCTCCTAACCGCACATTCAATATATTATTTATATCCTTATTTAGTTTTAATAGATTTTATAGTATTAATTAAGAGTACTATTATTTGTACATTTACTTTAGTATTATCTGTACATCAATGTTAACATGTGAATTCTATGATATGTGTTAGGGGTGCACACGGGTCGGGTCGGGTAGGACCCGCCTGTGTCACAAACCTGACCCGACGTTCGGCGGGCGGGTCGGGTCGGATAAAAAACACAACTTTTTTATGGGTATCCGCCAGACCCGCCACCCGCCCGGGTCGGGTAGGTTTTGGAGGGTCGGCGGGTGGCCCGCCTTCTCTTTTTTTTTTTTGAAAAACAGCCCCCACAGCAGCCCACAGCCCACACAGCAGCCCACAGCCCAGACCCCCCACAACCCCCCCCCCACACACACCAGCAAAGAGCAAAATTAGGGTTAAATTAGGGAAAGAGGCTGCGGGGTGGCTACGGGGTCGCAGGGGGGGTCGCAGGGTGGCTGCGGGGGGGTCGCGGGGGTGTCTGAGGGAAAATGAAATCAAACCTGTGGTGGCAGCCTGGCGGAGGTCCGAGGGACACGGTGGTGGCAGTGGGAGAAAAAGGCCAAGGCGCGGAGGGGACGGGGGCGAAGCCGCGAAGGCGAAAGAGAGGTGGAGGGGACGGGGGCGGCGGCGTGGTCGGCGGCGGCAGACGCGCACGGGTCGGTGGGCAAAGGCGAAGGAGAGGTGGGGAGTGGGACTGTGAAAGTCTCGAATTGAAGGTGAAACTATGAGAGACAGAGAGTGAAACTGTGGTCTGTGAAAGTGAAAAGCATTACGGTTACAAAATACAAATGTTATATATAGGCGGGTCGCGGGTCGGGTCGGGTTTAGAGTTTTGAACCCGAGACTCGACCCGTCAACTTAAGCGGATCGCTCGGGTCCGACCTGCCGACCCGCCGAACCCTACCCGTCCGGGTCGGATTTGACGGGTCGGCGGGTTGGGTACGACCCGTGTTCACCCCTAATATGTGTAATAGGAAAAACTTCATGTTTACACTAAAATTGGTGTACAAGCCAAAAATATGGATATTTTTAAGGTCCGGCTTGTTTATGGTCGGTCTGCTGGCCTAAACGGGTCGCCCGCTAGCCCGTTTATTTTTTTTAAATTAAAAAAATTTTAAAAATTCAAAAAATTCAAAAAATTTTTAAAAAATTCCAAAAATTCAAAAAAATTATTTAAAAACTATAAAAAAAAATTCACGGGCTCACGGCCCGGTCTGTGAGCCAAACAGGCCGGGGCCTAAAAGGGCTGGGCTTAAACGGGTCAGTCCAATTTTTTTTCAAATTTTCGCGGACCTATTTTTTGCATGTAAAGTTCGTCCATTTAACCGAGTAAATGGACCGAGCCCATTTTGACAACCCTACTTGCAAGCTTCTACCTACAAGGTAGAGACCTTCTCTTCTCCATAAGCTTCTACCTACGGAGACCATCCTGCAAGCTTCTACCTACAAGAATACTTACCATCCCTAACTTGCAAGCTTTTACCTACAGGACAGAGACCTTCCTGCAAGCTTCTACCTCCAGGAACACTTATCTTTACTTCTCCGCAAGCTTCTACCTACAGCGAATCATTGGCTTTTCACTACCATCCTCATACCAGGTAGGAACGTAAGCATTTCTTGTCATATCCTTGTAACCTTACCTCATCATACTTTCAAAGTTTCTCTTATATGCCCTTTAAAACGTTTCTCCATACTCTTGACTATCTAGTTCTCTTACATGTTTATCTCTATCTTAAGCTTATTTATTCTGTTTCTTCTTACCTTTACCACACTCATACTCTTTCTACGTTATCCTTCTTAACTTTCTTATTAGTTATCAACTAACCTTTAGGCTTTCATGTGTGCGTTCATAACTTGACTTCTCCCACTACAACAAAAATGACTATTACCGTCGGACGGGAACCGACGGTAATACCGTCGGAAAAACAAAGTCTCCGGCGGTAACCGGTTGAAGGAAATGGACAGGTGAAAAAGGCGTGCTATTACCATGGGAAAGTCTTCCCGACGGAAATATCGACGGTAATTTTTTAGCGGGGTATGGCGGGAACAACATTTCCGTCGGCCATACCCGACGGAAAATAGAAACGAATAGCAAACAGCCACGTGTATTCAATAATTTAATGGTGTAATCATTACCTGCGGCCATGTCCGACGGTAAATATTTTCATGTTATAGCGGCGGTATAAACTGACGGTAAGTGCCTCGGCTATTCAACCGACGCCTCTTCCCAACGCTCGGCCATTTTCAAAACGTTCAACATTCCCATTAATCGCCGCGCCGGTTCCGAGAACGTCGTTTCAGTCAGATATGTCCGACGGTAACACTTTGGCCGAATAGTATAAAAACCCCTCCCCCATCCTCCTAAGCCTGCACCATACTTTCTATTCTCTTCTCTTCTCTCATCGATTCTCCCCTTTATTATCCGTCGTGCGATGCTTTTATCGTCGTGGACGTGATATTAGTTTAATTTGGTTATCAGTCTGCCGTTGCGTAAACTGAGCCATCTAATGGATGCGAAGTCCAAGATGATGGTAATTATCAGCTGTCCCGTTGGGGGAATAGTGATGACTACCATCATCTTGGACTTTGTCATTCATTAACTGGCTTATTATTTAATTATTAATTAATTTTTGCTGAGCTTATTACTGGCGCCACGTTAATTGGGAGAGTGATAAAGGCCAAGGCCAAGGTGGTGGTAATCAGGTGTTGGGGATTATCATATTATTGTTTTCCCAACTTGATTACAACCATGTTGGTCTTGGCCTTTATCAATCGCTCAATTAAAGTGTCGCCAGGGCTTAGCAAAAATTAAGTGTGCATTACCGTCGGACTATTCTGACGGGAAAACCCTAACCTAAATTTACCGTCAGTTAGGACAGACGGAAAATACTGAGGTGATACCGTCGGAAAAGAATCCCGACGGTAATGACTTCGAAATTGGTGCTGGGTAATGCAATTGCTCATTACCGTCGAACAGATAACCGAACCGACGGTAATTAAATAATGTGATCAGTCAATTGGCGCCAAAATTACTTGGTTACCATCGGTCTGTATAGCGGACCGACAGTAAATGTTTTAATTAAATGCTCCGTTTTGAATTGGATTTTTACCGGCGGTTATTTGAAGTTGCTGTCGGTCATCTCCGACGATAAAAGGTCGGGCAGATTACTTAACTAGCTTTCCTTTCTATTCTCCTCATTTCATCTTCTTTCTCTCCACCGCCCTCGCCACTGTCGCGCCCTCTCCACCGCCCTCGTTACTGCCGCGCCACTGCGCTCGCTATTGGGTTCTTGCCGCGCCACCACTTCCACTCCGCAACTACAGGTCGACAAGCTTCTCCTACACTATCTCTGCTTTCTCTGTTTAAAGTGTGTGTGTGTCTCTGTGGCTGATGATATGGCGTGTGTTGTGATTTGGGATTGTGGTGTGTGTTGTGAGGTTTTGTGTTTGTGTGTGTGTTTGTGTGCGTGGCTAGCTGATGTGTGTTGTGTGGGTGTGTTTGTATGCGTGGCTGATGTGTGTTGTGTGGATGTGTTTGTGTGCGTGGTTGATGTGTGTTGTGTGGGTGTAGTGTGTTTGTGTGTTTGTGTATTTGTGTGTGGTTCTGTGGGTGTGGGTCTGTGTGTTTGTGTGTTTGTGTATTTGTGTATTTGTTTGTGTGTTTGTGTGTTTGTGTATTTGTGTGTGATTGGAATTGTCTGCCACTAGTTGAGGAATTGGAATTGTTGTGAGGTTGATGATCAAAGGAGATTTGAACTTAAGGTTGTAGGTATATATTTGTGAGCTTAAGTGTATAACTAGTGTAGGTTGTAATTACTTTCTGGTAATACATTGTGAACTTAAGTTTCTATAGCGTAGCTCCCTATGGTTTTGGGCGATCATCCTTCTGCTCCTATCGTCATTGAGGACGACGAACCCGTAACAACCCCACCCGAGTCCGACGAGCCTGACTATGACTCCCCCTTTTGGGATGAGCCTGACTACGACTCCCCTTTCTGGGACGGGGACGAGGACGAGGACGAGGACGTGAACGTCCACTTGGAGGTGAACGTGGATGGGAACGTGCACGTGGGCGTCAACGTGGATGGGAACGTGCACATGGACGTCAATGTGGGTGGGAACGTGCACGTGAACGTACACGTAGATGGGAACGTGTACGTGGATGTGGATGTGGATGATTCTGAGGATGACGTAGAGGATGAAGACCCTGTGGAGGACTGAATATATTGTACATTAATTTTGAATATATTATGTATATTATTTGCTTCTTTAACTATGTAATGAATCTAAACACGCAAGGATATATATGGGAAGTACCACTTTGTGAATTTATTTGTTATCTTTACTAATGGATACATGCATTAATATGTTGTAACTCTCACAATCAATGTAATCGTATATTACATATTATTTAATTATTTATTTAATTATAAAATTACCATATTATTTACATCAACATTGTTACTCAAATAAATAATACTCATCCAAAAATAAAGGTTATGAATTTTTTTTTAAATATTTGCCAACTACCGTCGGCTATAGCCGACGGTAGCATGGACAACGATTATCGACGACAACGGTAAATACTAACTGCCGGAATATTAGCGTCGATTTTAGGTGACGGTAACATTTGAAGAAAATACTATTATTATTAGTGCTGGATTGTTCCGACGGAAATCTGGTTCAAATTACCGTCGACTTCCATCCTCTGACGCAAAATTGGTTTCCATCGAACCTTTTATCGGCGGCCCGATGACCGACGCTAAATCCGTCGGAAACACAATTTACCGACGGTAACTAGCTCATAACCGACGGAAAATACCGACGGAAATAGTGTAATTTCTTGTTGTGTCCACTCTGACCCTCCAAGCCTAATTGTTCTAAACCCCAATGCACCCTTGCACTTGGTCATCCTATGCCCGCTCGTACCGTCTAACCCTATCTCCTTAGAGCTTGCGTATTCTACTCCTTAGGATATTCTTCAGTCGCTCAGTGCCCTCTTCAGGTCACTCAGCGGCCACTGGGAACTCTGAGGTTGCTCACCTACTCCATCACAGTTTCCCCTATGGTCCATGCTTCAGGTCGCTCAGCGCCCTGGGCGTGAAACTAGGTCACAGCTCTGCTATTTTTCCTTTCTTTCACCCTTTCTCTAAACCACTTCCATGCCCACCTCTTAGGACTTCTATCCCAAGTTTCAATCCACTAAAACTATGTATCTCTTTTCTAAAACATCATAGAACACACACATACAACATATTCCAACATATTCAAACATAGCATCTCATAAACAAACCTAAGACCACCAAGAGGTGATTTAAGCTAATTTCATCCACAATCCACATAAAGCTAACATAAAGTATCATGAAAAGCCACATAGACAGTGGGGGATCGATTTACCCACCTTTGGTGAAGTTCACAAGCTTAAGAATGAAAGCATTGCGTAGAAGTCCTGGCAAACCTCGGTGTTCCCAATGCCTTTGGTCACTTTTTCTTGAGTGAAAACTTGAAAGAACACGAGCTAAGAGCTCAATTTTAAGAAAGAAAATACAAGAGAAAGTGATGAGGAAATTATGGGAAAGTCATAGGGGAACCGTGTATTAAAGCTTGGTTTTTCTGCTATGCCAGCGTAACGACAGAATATGTGAACGGAACGTGTTTTGGAGAGAGTTTACAAATGAAATGGAAGCAAGATGGTTAGCCTTATATAGGCAGCTTTGGTCGTGGCTTTGGGCAAATTTTGGCCTCAAATATAATTAAAAAAGAAAAAAATGAAAGATAAAGATGACTTAGTCATCTTTGACTTGGCTTTGACCAAGTTTGTGGTTAAGATTTCAACCATGTGTTTTTCATGCCCTTTTTAGCCGTGTATATGTGCGTGTGTGGGCCACGACCTTGCTTCGTCAAATTGGAGACCACATTCTGATCGTGTTTGATCGTGTTTGGTTGTTCGCTATTCGGGTGCTTCGCGTACAACCGTCCTAAAAATATTTTTTGATCACACTATCGTAATCTACTAATTTTTCTAATAAGGAATTTAAGTTTATCCAAGGTATTTGAAATTTTATTTTCATAAAATTCTAGTGACGAAAGGTAATTAATCCGGTGTCTGCAGATTTTCGCGAAATCGCGAACTATTACCTTGACGGGCATTTTTAATGAGAGAATTTATAATTTTAACTTCCTTTAAAAAATAAAAGGTTCGTACATGATTTTAGGGTTTAATCTTTACTAAGGGAAAAAAGCGGGATGTTACAACTTAAGCATAAGTTGGCTAGCTACGGGTGTTACAAGAAAAGCCTAAAACCAACCATTCTTGCAAAAAAGACAAAAAAACACTCAAGATTCCCTTTTTCCTAAATGAAACTAATAAGTTATTTCAATAGTAAAATATTGCATTCATTATTTAAAAGAGTAACAAATACAAAGAGAGTCCATAAGACCAAACACAAACAAGCAAAGGGATTCCCCTAATAAGCTAAAATAGCAAAAATATGAAATTACTAAAGAATAGACTTAATAAAAGTGGAAGACCAAACAAACACCTAAAAACGATCTTCTAACTAAAAGAAGAATTGATTTTTGGTTGTTGTTCCCAGCACCCAATTATCATTAGCACACATCTTCTTCCTTGAGTTATCACTTGGGTTTTCTAGAGTTCTTTTCTTAGCTAAAAAGGTAGGGGAAGTTGCCTTGTGTCTAGTTCGGGTCTAAGTTCTTCATCCTGGATATATTCTGTAGGGGATTGTTCTTTGTTCCATTGTTGCTTGGAGAAAACTAGAGGCCATCTCCAATTTCTAGATCTCCTATTTTGCCAACAACAGTTTAGCCATTATGTCACTATCGTCCAGTTCTTTTAGGCCATTTTGAACAGGGACCAGTGAAGGTGTTACCTTTGGTTGAGGCTTTGCCATCGATTAGGGACTCACTCCTCCAAGTCATTCCTGTTCTAAGTGAGGCTGTAGTAATTAGACCATGTTGGATTGGGTTTTTTCTTGCATAGACATTCTGGAGAACCCTTTAAGTGGGCTAACTGGTGTTGGCTTTCTAGATTCAAGGGACTTTTCCCAAAGCGCTAACTTTGACCAAACAATCTTGCCTCCTCAACTTTGTGACCTGTAACATCTCAATTTTTCCCTTACAAAGATTTCATACAACCCATAGAAATAAACCCATAAAAATATAAGTAATATAATTAGATTAGAACTTTAAATCCCAATTCTATTCCCCCCAAAAGCACCCAATCAGGCAATAGTTTGCAATTTCACGAAAATCCGCGGATACTGGATTTATAGCCTCTCGTCACCGGAGAACTAGCCTTGGACACCATATGTAACATCCCACTTTTCCTTAACAAGGATTTCACAGGGGAGATACCCATATAAGCCCTTATATGGATTAAGAATGTAGAAACATGAATCCTTAAGCAAAAATGTTGGAAGAAATAATTCTGCTCGATTGCAGAAAATTCTGCAAACACTAGATCAATCCCTCTTAGCCATCAGAGTTTAGTGGAGTGTCTAAAGTCTCTGGGAAATATACCTTTATGAAGAAAAAAGTTGCAAATACCTTAGATTAGCCCCAAACCCTTAGTAGGAAAATTCGAAGATCACGGAAAGACGACCGAAATATTTTTAGGTCGGCCGTATGCGAAGTACCTGGACAGCGTACGACAAAACACGATCAAACGGGATTGAAAAGTGGGCCCCGCAACCAAGAAAAATAAGCTCTCTCACGTTTTCTCTCTCCTCACCACAACCACACATTTTGGTCAAAAAGTCAACGCTAACTAAGCATGCTTATCCTTGTACTTTATTTTCTTTTTCCCTTTTCTTTTCAAATTAATTTATGTGGCCAAGAATGACCAAGACCAATCAACCCTTAGGCTATAAATACCCCCTAGCTCTTCATTTTCACACTTTCTCATTTCCTAAGTCTCTGCTCAAGTTCGTTCCTTTCGGAGACCCTATCATTATGCTGCCGGAACTAGAAAACTAGCCCGGAAAGCTACACACCCATGGAAACCTTGCCTCACCTTCCTAACCCTCTCCAAGACTCTAAGCAGGTGGGTAAACCTAGCTTCCCCACCTCCTTGGTGGCTTCTATGTGATTGTAATTGCTTGTATGCTTTTATGTTGTATTATGTTAGCTATGCTAAGATTGTGATATACCGATGATTTTGATATGTTTTCTAAGTTGTATGATGTTGTATTTTGGTTGCGGGAACTTGTAGAAAAGCCCTAAGAAGTGGCCATGGGAAAGGGTTGCAGGAAAAGCAAGAAAATAAATAAGGAACCCTAGGTCACGCCTAGGGCATTGAGCGGCCTCAAGGGACCGTTGAGTGACCTAGGGCTTAAGTCCTTAACGAAATGTGCTTTCAAATTATTCTGTGACCTAGGAGTTTCAGGGACCGTTGATCGGCCGCAAAAGATTGCTGAGCGGCCTGAAGAATGATTTGAGAAATGATTTTGAAATAAGTTTCTGTGACCTGGATGGCTTCACGGACCGCTGAGCGAACCCAAGGGGGCGCTGAGCGTCCTGAACCATGGTTATCCCATGGAGACCC
The DNA here is from genome assembly GCA_003254905.1 of Nissolia schottii. NCBI lineage: Eukaryota > Viridiplantae > Streptophyta > Magnoliopsida > Fabales > Fabaceae > Nissolia > Nissolia schottii. The sequence continues at coordinate 21,459 of QANU01033762.1, forward strand.
GGAGAAGGGTGACGAAGTGAACCGGGAGTTCCCGGGGATGTTGAGGAACCCAAGAAACTCTAAGTCGCCAAGCTAACCTAGGCCAGGGAATAAATGTTTATGAAAATTATCTTGGGCCGCATGTTTCCAACAAGCATTGATTTGTACAATGTATGTTGACATGTATGATGTATGCTGATCTGTATGATGTATGTGGAACATTGAATATAGTTAGGTTTATGATACAACGCATCATGAGGACAGGGTTGTCACTTAAGTGTTAGGACAACCTTAGATAACTAGAAGGTAATCACCTAATGCTTGAAGATCATAACTGAACTCTAGGTTAAAGTAATGTCCTGAGAAGGTTCTGGTCACAAGGGTTCGGTATACCTTAATGAAAGTACTTAGTTATATAATAGGAAGTCCCTCTCTCGGCACGTCTACGGACAAGCCCCTCACCAATCTAGCAAGATGGATTGGTCAATGATGATCAACGAAAAGAAAGAAAGAAAAGAAAAGAAAAATGAATGTTTATGAGGGTGACGTCACACCTAAGAGATTATAATGAATGAATGAACGAAAGAATGTACAAGTCCACTCCTGGCATTATCACAAGGAAGGCCCTGCCAGCCCACCAGGTTGATGGTTAGCCCAATTGACGGTCGATAAATGGACCCGAGTTTTCGATTGGTGGTTCGCAACCACTCAGGTTAAAGTGTTGCCTGGTCGTCGTCAATATGGGAACAGAAGTAGCCGCTATGGGGATAACTGTCCCATGGACTGCAAAGGAGAATGATGGACATAGAGAACGAAGGAGGACACAACCCGGTCCATTAGTTAGCTGAAAACTTAAGAGAGGCCCAGAGTCCCTCATGCATAAAGATATGTGATATAAGTATGTATGTATGTATGTATGTATGTATGTATGTATGCATATAAGTACGTATACAGTAAGTCACCGTCAAGGAAACACTCAAGACGACCTATATGAACGACGCAGAAAGTTAATAATCGCGAAAACCCAGATAAGGAAAATACTAGATAAAGCTACTAAGGATTTAGACAAAGATAATAATCAGTAGGGGTTAGTATGCATTAACACTTAGAGATCTCCTAAGTGGCCTGGATCATAACTAAGAAATGAAACAATAAATAGAGCGAAGGATTCCTACTGAGGACGAAGAGTTCTCACCCCCACTCCGTTATGATGCCAGGCGTACAGAGCAAGTGGGTCGACGAAGCCGATATGTGGTAGATAACAGACAGCCGCAGCAGGAAGATTCTAGAGCCGTAGCGGAGTTTCTAGTCTCACGTTAGGCCGATCAATGTTCTGCTTGATGTACAAGATCTATGACTTTTATATAAATTCTGTGTAATACTTATTAGTAAACCAATGTGTAACTATATGTTGGACCTTGTTCATGATATATGTAAATATATGTTCTATTATCACCCAAATTGCTCGAGACGCTAGCGTTTGTATATATATGTTTCTTTCATCACGCATGGCTCCTAATTTAAAAACCGATAAAGCAAATGAACGATTTTCAAAATGGTCCATAGTTTCGCGTAAAAAATATTTGCAAAGTTAAAAGTAGGTGCTAAAAGAAACCCAACCAATGAATATTATAACCCTATAATCATTATTACGACGATCGCGTAGATTGAAAGTAGGGGTGTTACATGACCCACCTAATTTGCCTTCGGCCAGGGTCTTGAATCTTTGTGACCAGACAATCTTTCTAGTAAGAATGCTATTGGTGCTTGAATCAAAGCAATTTTTTATTGGAAGGGTATAACAAAGGACAACAACAACTACATAAGGAATTGTGACATTTGCCAAACATGCAAGCTTGGCCTTGTTGCAACTCCAAGACTACTGCAGCCTCTTCTAATTCCCTCAAGGATATGGGAATACATTAGTACGGACTTTGTAGAAGGACTTCCACCTTCTCAAGGAAAACAGGTCATTTTGGTTGTTGTGGACAAATTGAGAAAATTGCTCACTTCATTACCCTCTCACATCCTTATATAGCTGCGAATGTAGCCTAATTGTTCATCAAAAACATCTACAAACTACACGGTTTTCCCAATACCATCTTCTATGACAGGGATGCTATTTTTCTCAGCCAGTTCTGGCATAAACTCTTCAAGATCCAAGGAGTTGCTCTGCATAAATCCTCTACCTACCATCCACAGACAGATGGCCAAACCGAAGTGGTTAACAAGTGCCATAAACCTTATCTGCACTATACGTGTGCAATCAAGCCAAGTTTGTGGGGCTAAATGGCTTCCCCTGGTCGAGTGACGGTACAATTCTAATTTTCACACTGTTTCACAATGCTCTCCCTATGAGATTGTCTATGGAGAGCCACCTCCTACTCATTTGCTTTTCTTTCCAAGAGAATCTAAGGTGTGGACAGGTCACTACAAACAAGAGACAATATGTTGTTTGTCTTGAAATTTCACTCGAAAAGTGCTCAGAACCGTATATCTCAAACTGCAAACAAGCATAGTAGTGATCGACCATTCAACATTGGAGATTTTGTCTATCTCAAGCTTCAACCATACAAGCAAGAATCCCTTTAATACTGGGTTGTGCACAATCTTGCTCCCAAGTATTTTGATCATTATCAAATAGTGGATAGTATTGGCCGAGTGACTTATTAGCCCAATTTGTCTCCCTCATCTCAAATCTACAATGTCTTTCATGTTTCACAACTTAAGATATGTCACAATGTAGTTGTTGCTACCTTTACGCCAACTCCTTTATCCTATGGTAAGTCAAAGCAGCCTAGGAACCCTCAAGCAGTGCTGGACCGAAAAATGGTGAAGAGAAAGGGTCATGCAGCAACTAAGGTCTTAATCAAATGGAAGGACTCACCATCTACAAAGGTCACTTGGGAGTTCTAAAGCAGAGGGTACTGCTATAGAAATTAAGAATATTAATTGAATAAGTATTGTAGTCCATCATGGATTAGCCATTGTGGTCCCTAATTTTTGCCTTTTACCGTTATGAATGTTCTAGGAATTGTATTGGAGTGAGTGCGCTAGCATGAGATACTAGAGAGATTTTGCAGGCATGGCTCTAGAACCATACGGTTAGAATCTTTCTCTAAATTATAAAGGACACCTGAATTGTACTCATCATTCAATCATTATCAATACAACTTTTCATTTCTCTCAAAATTCTCTCCGAGTCACATTTATCTCGTGAGCTCCTCGAATTGATTTCCAGAAATATCAATTCCTGGCCTTGCATCTTCAAACTCTCAAAATTTCCACATTCCCTGAGGTTGAGTGTTCTTTTTTATCTATAGCAAGCGTGGAGATGACTAGCAGCGAGAGACAGCAACGACAGCATGGTGGCAGTGAAGTGTAACGATGTGAATTTGGAATGGAATGGATTATGGAATTGATAGGAATAGTTGTGGTATTTTCTGCATTTGAACTACAATTTGAATTAGAAATGGATAGTGATGGAAACTAGAGAGAGAAAATTCCTTAGAGAGAGAGTAGGAATCAAACAATAACAATTTCCATATCCCTAATTCCCCTCTTCCCCCCTATTTATAATAACATTAGCTCCACTAATTGGACCAATTTTTAATTGGGCCTTTATCAATATAAGTCCGTTACATGAAGGTGGCAGAGGAGGTTGAAATAATAAAAATAAAATAAAGAAAAATAATAACCAATATTATAATTTGAGTGATGATGTGTGGAGATTGTGGTCTTTTAATATTTTTTTGGCAAGAATAGATAGTAACGATTTCTCAGACATGGAATTGTGATGCCTCCTCTAAAAATGAGAATCGGGATTCTTTAAACTCTCGAACAAAATTAAGGTAAAACCCTCTATTTTCCTCCCTTCTTATTTCCTTGTAACTCAAACAAAATTTTATCAGAAGAGAATATTTTATTGTGCATCATAATGGAACGGAGTGAGAAAGCTGCAGTAGTTCTTAGGAGTTAAGTGATTTCATTCCATACCTCCTTAGCAATCGATAGACAAATGGGAATAACCAACCATCGGCTAAAGAATGCCAGTTTCAATCAAGGTAAACTAAATGGAATTCATAACTGTCTCAAATGATTTTCCATCAACTACACTTGCAAGAGCAAAGACCATTTTCTAATGCCTCTTACCGCACAAACTGAGCCAACAATCAAGATAAGCATGAAAATGCATTGCCTATGGACACAAACACCAGCTACTAAACAATTGATATAGCCTTGACGGGGGAAAAAAATTAGCTATGCTATATAGCTCGACAACTTTTCACGTAAAAAATGCACGACCAAAAATCAAATGGTCATTGTTTTATGCTTTTATAAATGAAAAAAGAAAAATAATTACTGAACCTACAACAAATGGTTTGAATCTTCCGCACATAGTTCATGCAAGCGTCCTTCACACATTCAGCATTTTTCGAAAAGAAAGGTGGGAGATGGAGGAGCGGGGAAGGTCACAAAAGTCATCTCATCCCAAACTCATTGCGCAAGTCTACTCAAATCCTGACTTGAGTCACACTATGCCTTGGCCCTGTGAATGAAAAGACAACACAAATTTTATTGGCCATATCAAACTATATAATCTATTAATATTAAAAAGACGGGAAGTCTCAAGCATAGACGAAAAAGCAATTGCACAGGTTCACACTACACAAAACTAAACCAGTTTTGTTCTCCCAACAGATTGTGTTGTTTAACCAAACACTCGCCCGATCTGTGTTTACACTAACACAAAATTGTTGGGTGGAGAAGTGGGTTCTTTCACACCTATTCTGCACACTAGGCTAAATTCAAATCCACCTTTATAGACATTAGACTCCAATTTTCAAATTTCAAACTGCAAAACATCCCCATTTTTCAAACGCATCCATTTTTCAGAGTGTGTTTTGCAGAGAAAACGCGTCCATGTTTTCAAAACACACACTTCTTCTCTCTTCTCTCCCAAAATCTTCCTTCTCCATTCATAACCATAGCAGCCGTCTTCTCCGGCCGGCCAACTGCCGCACAGATCAACGCTCTACCTCCGTCTGCGGCAGAGTCCAGTATGCCATGACGCGCTTATATAGTGACGCATTCTCTTCTCCGACAATGAACGGCGACTGTGATGACACGCCTTCGTCCCAGACTAGACCGGCAACCATCACATCCACTCACAACCACCGGAGGCACGATCAGCGACCAAAGTGGTCTGGCCCGAGAGAGAGTAGTCTGCAGGAATGACAACAGCACAAGCTGATATCCAGCGGAGCACAGCACACGAAACGCGAAGGGTTAAAGGAGTTTCAATAACTACTGATATCCCTAAGCTGAAACACGTTTAGATCTACGGCAAAACTAAGAGGTACCTAGAAGAGCCTTCTAGAAATTGGGTCAATATGGACAGGATAATTTTTGTCAAATATGTTTGTGTGCAATAAAACTTAATATACATAGACTGTGATATGTTGTTTCCATGTGTAAATAACTATGCATTGATGGTGCTTGATTAAATGCTTGCACATTATCATTACTGTATTAGCACTTCTATTGACTTAGGTGTTGAAATACATGTACACATTCTATTCAACCAAATTGTTCCAACTAAGTATTCACTGCATATGATTTTTAGTTTAATTTCTTTTTCTTTGTTTACGGTTAGAGTATACATGATTTGCATATACATTGCATTTTATAAAGAGAACGGAGATATGGTGAAGATTTAGAAGGAATGAAGACTGTGTTTTCAATGCTTATATCCCTTTTTTTTTGTTTGGTTCTTTCGCTATAAGTTGATATTTAGGATAACGATTCTTCTTGTATCTACAATCTTAACAAGAAAGATATTGAAATGTTCGTTAAAATGTATTTTCTGGTCTAGAACATTCTTCAAAGAAAAAGATATGCGGAGAATCTGAGGTTAGTAGTCATTCATGTTTTGAATCAGCTAAGCAAGTGTTTATATTTATTAGTACACATTTATTGCTTTCTTAGTTATTACAAATGGACTGATAACTGGACCAAAAATAGATCCTATATACTTTACACGAAGTGATAAGAATTTTACTTTAGTTTGGATTGAAACCTACAGAATAAATGATAAGGGGGTTATAATTTTCTGCTGCTACAAATTTCTGTTGCTGATTCTGTTTGCCCTAGCTAAAAGGAAAAAACTGATCCTGTTGACGTGCTTTTTTTGGTTTTTATTTGCTTCTATTTCTTTGTAATTGTAGCAGGTCATTTTTTTTTTCTCACCCCAAATCCTGGTGATTTGAAGCAGGGTGAACCCTTTTGGGTGTTGATCCCCGATTTGGTTGTCGTGGCTGATGATGGATCCTATGAGAGGGTTAAAGAAGAGAAGGAAGCAAGAGAATAAGCATGATGAGAATAATGGCTCTAATCCTTCTTCTGGGTCACCTCTGAAAGAAGGTCCTCCTTATTGGTCTTTCAGTTTCAATTTTTTTTTTCCTTTTAATTCGTGTGATTTAGCCTGTATTATTTTCATATGTTTGATATAATAGATATAATGATATGTAATTTTCGTTTTCTGATTAATCCTGCTATGATGGGTTATGTTGGTTTCTTTGCATCTTGATTCTACATGTTTTCTGTTTTGCTTACTTTTGTCATTGAAATTGTACATAACTGCATAAACTGAAAAAGCCCTGAATTTTTTATACATAAGCTAAGGATCCCTAATTTGACTTTAGAGTTGACTATTATTTCCGGTCATGTTATCTTACCAATCTAGGAATGTTTAATCACATTACACGATAGATCTGTAGTGAAAGCCTGAACACGGTAATGGAATGATATGCTACATTATGTGTGTTTACTGAAAAACCGAGGGAGAGTGATACTTTCTTATTGATGATCAAAGACAATGATTATAGTCTTTTAATGCTTTCCATTTACTGCAAAATGTGATGTGGGCTTTAGGTATTTGCTTCTATGTAATCCTATTTTTGTCTTTTAAGGAAAAGTGGTTGATCCTTTGCTACATCATTATTTTAGATCTGTCCTTCCAATAAGCTACTACAGTAAATCCTCTATTGTTGGTTTATTAATGTCTATGCCAATCAATTAAATAGTGTTTTTATTGTTCTCATTTGAAAATTAGTTTCCTTCTCCCAACTGCAGGATAGGTCCATCATGCTAATTTTTAGCATGTAGTTGAGCTTATTTCCAGGTTCAAGATTACTAACCGGTTCTGTTTTTTCTTTCACTGCATCCTACCGTAAGTTTCTACATTCTATTTAAGTTTCATTTTTCCATAGCATGTCACTGATGGGGCTAATTTCTTTTTGGTTAGGTACTAGCAATTTACAAACCATTTCTTTCAAGAACGCCATGTTTCACCACTAGATTTACTTTAAGAATGCATCCAAGACCCTCATTGCTGCTGAATTAGTTGGTGTCCATGTCCAATTAGCCCCAAATCTTGAGATGGGTGTGTCTAATAAAACTCCTCCATTCATGAAGTTGAATCCTCTTGGAAAGGTATCCTTTTGGGAAGGGTTGGAAATGCTCAATTCAATGGCAAACTCAGTAGAAGCAGTTACTATAATCAGTTTGGTTAAACATTATGCCAAACACCTAATAATTTCATGAAAACTAAATACATACCTCACAATCTAATGATATACTCAAATAGGACGCATGTATAGATCTTGAACATAGTCTCAACATTACTTAGCCGAGTTCTGGCCTTTTCAAGAAATGAGAAAATTGAAGAATAGTCTTTCACTAGAAGTCCAAATTTTCAAATTGTGGCAGTTAACTTTAAGTGCATGTGGAAAATCAAATCCTTTTTTAAAAAAGAATATTCTTAAGAAAGAAAATACTATTCTCTTAAAAGAGACTCATTCCTGCTACAAGCTCTGTATTGCAAGTTTCAATAATAGTTCTATGTAAACTATATAAAATTTTAATTGTTTTTTTTGTCCTGCTTTGCAGATTAAGAGTCGCTTTTAATCTAGCTTGAGAGTTTTTGATCAACTTGGATCAACTCCAAGGCTTGAGAGGAAGTGTTTCTTGGTAAGTCACTTAACTCTTATGTCGTGTATGCACAATATCAACCGGCACTTTTTGAACCTGATAGTGGTCTTGCTTTGGACTTGATAAAGTTGTAAATGCCAGCCAATTAAAGATGAGATCTTTAAGTGATGATGTCATGAAAAAAGACTAGAGCTTGAGGTCAACCATTTCCTACTCAAGTGACTTAAATTGTGTTCTTTCAATATCAATGCTAACTTTCTACATTATTTTAATCGAATTATGTCGTTGCTTTACCTTTGTACTAAAATCTTCAAGAATTTCCATGTCAATATCAATGACAGATCTATAAATAAAGACTCTCATATATGGAGAACTTAGAGTAAGTTCAATGATTTAATTATGTTGTTAATGGAGTTGATATGTAGTAGGTTGAGTTCAAGCACCATAGTTTACATGTAATGTAGGTGGCATTGCAGGTGGCCTAGTTCATTGCTTAGTTTATAAATATTGTTTAATAAATGACCCTAAATGTAGCTGAACAATCGACAAGACCAAGTTGTTTAGTAACATTGCTGGCATAAGCAGCATAAACTTTGCGTTGCGATTTATTGCTTAATTAGCTTGGAAATTCTTTAATTGATTGCCTCTAATTTTTATAATATTTTTTAAGAATGAGAACATAATGTCCAAGGGTTTGCATTTATATATGGGTTGGGAAAATAGATAATATAATAATATGGACCAAAATATCCTTTTTTTACAATTGTATGGTTTTGGTATTAAAATCACTACAACACTTGGCGACTCAGGCATTTTAAAAAATTAAAAAAAAAAAAAAAACCAAACACAAGAACAATTGCAAATTGATGACGGCGATAAGTGACGTGACACTGTCAAGTACTTAAATCACTGCTATCAGCATCACGTCACTTATCGCCGCCATCAGTTTGCAACTTTTCATATTTTTTATATTTTAAAAAAAAAACTGAAATTGCTAAGAGGATGGTGATTTCAAGACCAAAATCATACAAATATAAAAAATAAAATAAAAAATTCACCGATAATATTGCTAATTTTTTTATTGGGTGTCGTGTAACAATAGCTAAGTCTACACTATGAGCTTCTTTATTATATTTTCATTTGCGTACAATCAAACTTTCTATATGGTTTAACTAACTTAAATCCCTACTTTTTGGAAAAAGTTACCTGAATAAAACTTAATCAGAGTAACCTAGATGAATATCTAATGGAGATTCTTAAATTTCTTCGAGGACAAGTTATTTGGTGCAGCTAGAGTTTGACCAATTTCTATAGGTCTAAAGAAAGTATTGTCAAAACCACACACTATAGGTTAAGTATTGGAAGTCCAAAGCAAAAAATACAAGAATCATGACAGAGAAAAACTTTTATTGTATTTGTGTTGCATTGTACTCAATGCCTATCCTGTAAACCTATAGCTTTTTACTTCATCCTCAAGTTGTGATCAAATACAAGAGGCCAAGAAATTACCTTGTAGTCTTTAAACATGGATGACATGCCAAGAGTCATGTATAGGTGAACTGAATAACATTAAGTTTAATTGCTTACAACTACTTGATTTAGGGGAGCCTGTAAACATACTACTAACATATTCATCATGCATCAAGTTTAGGGGTGGGGTTCTCAGTTATTGTTTGGATTGTATGATTAATTTTATATCAAACCCTTTTTGTATATTGTATCATAGGAATAGAATTTTCTCATACGGTATAATTTTATGTTGCAAACTTGCAATGCTTAGAATTTGATTGAATTATTCAGGTGATCGTGTGATGTGTTCTTTCAAGGTGCTGGTGTGGTCTTGCTGCAGATCAAATTTTTCCCCCTCTTCTAAATGAACTATCCTCAAAGCATTGGATAACTTTTATGTTTGTAGGAGCTCTACTTGCATTGTAATAGCTGTGGATTCTCATTCCTTTTCTTTAATTGCTATTTTGATTTGGATTGTTTATTTTCCTCAAAAAAAAGATGGACCTTAGAAGTGAGGTTTGCTTGCATACTGGGACTCTGTAGGTTTAGTACTCCCTTGGTAGAGAAATCACAAGTTTCAAAATTGTTTTTGAGAAGTGTGTGATGTGTTTATATTTCCTCTTCTCTCTAAACTTACCAGGAAAAAAAAATGTTTTATCAACCATTTGATCTATTTTCAACATATGAAGAAGGAAACGGGTTCCTATCACAAAAGGACATTCAATAAAATTAGAAAATCAAGTAGTTCAGTAATAGGTTCCTATTACAAAAGGACTCAGCTTAAAATTTGGGAAGAAAGAAAATATACTGTTACTTTTTTTTTCTAAACAGCTCATTTAAATAGGTAATTTTTTATGAACAGGTTCAAAGAGTGTTAGCATGTTGGGATTAGGCTTTTGATTGGCATTGAATTGTTTCGCCTACTTATCCAGCAATAAGTCTCAAAATCACGAAAAGGTCTTGGAATCATTCTTTTCTTAAGGCGATGCTATATGGGCAAAAGGACTTTAATCATTTTTCCCATCAAAGATTTCTATGATTCAATTATTTCTATGATTTAATTATAAATTTTTTGTTTTAAAAACATATTTCTTTTGAGTTTTTCCCCTCTTTCTTCTGGCATATATTGTATATCATTTATTAATTTACTTGCTATTCTAAAATTGCTGATGAATTTCACATGCACAAGTTGGGTTACTCTTTAGTTTCTCAAGCCTACCCATTTATTCAGCATAAGTTATCTGGATTCTGAATTGTGGTGTTACATTTCTATTATTTTTGTTGTCAAATTTATAATATGTTGTTAAGGCATGTGTATGTCTTCTCTAAATGATAAGTATTACACTAATTTCTAAAGATTTTTATTAGTAATTGATTTGAGACTTTGAAAACAGTGGTTAAACTTGTGATTTTGTTAGACTACAATGTTAATGGCACAACTAATTGCAAGAAATTAAAATTACTACATCTATTCTGTATATTTAACAGCAATTTATGGAGGTCATACTATGCTATATGGTCATATAAAAATATTATCTCAGCTACAAACAATCTCTATGCGCCGGTTAGATTTAGTATTAATCTAAAGAGTGACCATCAGAACCTACAAATGTGGCCATGGTGATTAATCTCTTGCCCACGCCTAACATACTACCAACAAAAAGAAAACAAAGCACTTTATTGTAAGGAAGCTATACGGTTGCTTGGTAATAACTTACAGTAACTTTACCGATTTTATATTATTTTTTATTTCCCATGAAAAATTTTCCCATTTATTTTCCACCTACGTAACATAAAAAGCAAATAGGAATGTTTGGTTTGTCTTCTGTTTACATTTTTAGTAGATATGTTGCTATTAATAATTACCAAAGTCACACATTGTATTTGTAGTAACTTCCTATTTTTTCAAGTTTTAGTGAAGAAAATAGGAAAATTGAAAATAAATCCACCATTTCCTTCACAGACATGGGAAATAAAATAAAACCAGACTAGCTTCTTTGTAGTTATTAATTAAGACATACCAACTGAAAATAAATATAGAAAACAAACCAAACACGCCTGAGTTTTTTAATGATCCACAACACAATCTAGTGAAGAACGATTCATGAGAAACAATTTGCAAGAGTGCTGTAATTAACAATTTGGCTTCAAGCTTAGAGAGAGAGAGAGAGAGAGAAAGAAGAAAGGAGCAGAAAAGACAAGGGTAGTAAAAAGTAACCCCAATCAAGCTCATGAAGACAGTAGTGGATGATGCTAAGCAAAATAGAAAGCAGCATTCAAAAATTTTATCATCAAACGCTTTGAATTAAGTATACCAACCTTTCGAGGTAAGAATCATCCTCTGTCATAATAACTATGGCATCACCAGCTACAATGTGCGGGGGAACCTGATTGTTCATACAAAAAAACAATGCATTATAAGCATTTAGCATTACCAGCACTGAATATCCATCAAATCGATTCTGCTTCCAATAGTTCGTGTTGGGTCATTCAAATGGAAGAATCTCAAGCATATTTAAGAACATAAAAACTTGTCAATATCCAATTCTTTAGTCACATTCTTTTGATTTGAATGCAAGGAAAATTATTTCATCTTTAGTTTAATAGATTGAATTTGAGCAGTCAAACTTTCATTAATATAAGCTATGTATTCCAACTTGCCAGCAAGTTGTGTGCACCATAAACAGGTCGCTCCACTTTCTGAAACATCTGTGTTACTGATATCCTCCCATGCATTCAAATTCACAATTGACTGATAAGCATTTCATTACATGACCGTGCAAGGGCCAGACGGTTAGGTAGCTAGCAGAACACATAAACTGGTTAACAATGAAGTCCCTAAGTTGTTCTTTGTTCCATATCCGAGAGGATAAATTACAATAATAAATCCATAGTTAATTCTTACTCTTATTAATTGGCATAAAATGAAGACATTATACTTTTGCAGCCGAGCGCTTCCAAAAAACCGCCTAGACTATGAACAATCTACGATTGCACATCCACTCCCCCTCCGCTGCCTCCGCCGGAAGGTGGAGGCAACAAGGTTGTAGGAGAAAGGTGGGTGGGTGGCTCTTGGCGATCGTAACACCCATCATTTTCACTTGGCCAAATTGAGAAGAAAGCGGAGGAATAAAATTAAAGCTCTCCAAGATGATCACAGTGGGTGGGTCTACGAGAAAATGCTATCAAGACTTAGGCCAAAGATTTCTTTGTATCTTTATATCAGGGAGGTAGCGAGGTTATTAATTTTCGTATTTAGGGAGGCTATAATTCTATATATGAATCCCAGCAGCGAATCATCCATGCTCCCATTGGAAACAATGAAATCAGGCAAGTCCTGTTAAGCAGGTCTGGATGGCTTCGTGCCCTTTTCTTTCAATCCCAATGGGATGTGGTTGGAGAGTCTATCTGTAAATTGGTTAAGGATATTTTCAGGAACCCAGAGAAGATCATGGATGTCAACAGCACTCATATTTGCCTAATCCCTAAGGTTGACTGTCCAGAACATATTTGACAATTTTATCCCATCAGTCTTTGCAATGTGTCTTACAAATTGGTTGCAGATTATTGCTTCCAGGCTGCGCGAGATCATGAGCACCATAATCTCACCAAACCAATGTAGTTTTGTTCAAGGAAGGCAAGGATCAGATAACATTATAATTGCTCATGAGGTGATTCATAGCACGCATCATAAGAAAGGTCAGAGAGGATACATGGGGATCAAAATTGATCCTGAAAAAGCTTATGACAGACTAAATTGGGACTTTATTATTACGTGCCTCCGGGAGGTTGGTCTAGAAGTATATCTCATCAATATCATCTGGCATTGCATTTCATCTTGCACTATGGATGTTCTTTGGAATGGGGATTGTATCCATCCAGAGGTATTAGGCAGGGGGATCCGCTCTCCCCTTATCTCTTTGTCATTTGCATGGAGAAACTTTCTGAACTTATTGAGGCAGCTGTGGATCAGAAATTCTGGAGGCCAGTTATTTTGAGGAAAGGGGCCTGCTATATCTCATCTTTGTTTTGCAGATGATCAGACATTTTCTGCGAAGCATCTATGGGCCAAGTTATGATTACTAAGGCTTGCCTAGATGCGTTTGCTGCCAGCTCAGGTCAAAAAGTTAGTCTTGAGAGAACTAGAGTTTGGTTCCGAAGAATGTCCACCATTTGTGATCTGTTGAATTAGCCGATGCACTAGGTTTCCAGCTTTCTACGGACCTTGGTAAATACCTTGGGATTCCCCTGTGGCATAAAAGACCTACCAAGCATGCATTTAGTTGGCTTACAAACAAGTTGCTTACTAGACTAAGCAAATGGAAAGCTAATTCCTTATCTCTTACTCGTTGTGGCTCTGTTCTCTCATCTATCCCGGTATATACAATGCAATCCACCCTTATTCCTACGACATTTTGTGATGAAATGGACAAGACTAATCGGGGTTTTCTCTGGGGATCCTCGACAAAATAGAAGAGAATTTCTTTGGTTAATTGGAGTACTATGTAAGCCAGAGAATCTTGGCGGGTTGGGGATTAGAATTGCTCGCCATGTAAATTTGGCATTTATGACTAAGTTGGGTTGGAGAATGATTAAGGAGCCCCAAGCCTTGTGTGTTCGTGTTCTCCAAAACAAATATCAGAGTGGTGATTCCATGAAGCCTATCGTTAAGAGCTATCCGCTGCAATCGAACACATGGAAAGGGATTTTGAGGGAAATAGTCTTCGGAAAATTCAGGATGACTGCAATACAAATGTTTAGTTTGACGCTTGGGTTCTTGCAATTGGGAAGTTGGGCCCCTTGGCCACTCGTGACTTAACTGCCACTGAAGCTTCGATGAAGATGGCTGACTGTGTTTCGGATTCTAGGGACTAGAACTGGAACCTTTCCCGCGAGGTGCCTGACCCCGCCATTTGTGCGGCCATTGCAAACGTTGCTCCTCGTGTGAGTGTCCTAGGAAGACGAGTTGAAGTGGTCTAGAACCCCTGATGGTTCTTTTTCCGTTAAGAGTACTTAAGTTGCAACTACGAATGTCTCTGCAAATTCTTCCTTCCCTTTTAATAGAATTTAGCATTGGCAAGGGCCTGAGCGCGTGTGAAGTCTTTTCTTTGGCTCACTATCCATGATGGCCTCTTCACTAATCAGCGTCGTTTTCAACATCACCTGGCTGCCTCTGTTGTTTGTCCCTATTGCCATTCAGAGGAGACAAAGACTATTCTACATGCCTTGAGAGATTGCCTGAGGATTTCTCTGTTCTGGCCTTCCATGCTTGGGTCTCGTCTTGGTCAGGATTTCTACTGCGAAAACGTTCAGAATTGGATTCCAAATAACATAAAAAAGATTGCCTCCATTCTTGACAGATCTTGGGGTTTTGTTTTTGGTGTTGGAGTTCATTTTTTGTGGAAGATTAGGAATGAATTTATCTTTGACCACTCTAAGCCTCATCTGCAAGACATTGTGTGCCGATTCTCGAATAGAGTGGAAAGCTATTCTTGCTCCCACCAGGCTTGTGATAAGATTCTCAACCGAAATTTAGGGAATGGTGCCATTTCAATTTGGCAGCCGCCTCCTCAAGGTTGGATCACTCTCAACTCAAATGGTTCATTGTGCCTAGCCAGAGTGCTGCTTGTGGTTTCTTATTCAAGGATCCAGCAGAGAATTTCTTGGGGGCTTTTGCAGTCATGCTTGACACTGCCTCTCCTCTTGATGCAGAGCTCATGGGAGTTTATCATGGTCTTTTATTTGCCTAGGAAAGAGGCTGGAATAGGCTTTTGGTTGATATTGACTCTCAGCAAGCTATCGAGCTCTTGGGTGACCTGTCGACGTCCTTCATTAGCTCTTCTTCAGATTCAATTCTCCTTCCCCATGTTAGAATGATGTTGCAGTGGCCTTGGGAGTTTCATTTTAACCATATTTTTAGAGAGCAAAACACTATTGTTGATGCTCTTGCTAGATTTGGTCACTCTGTTGCAGGGGGATTGATTAACTTCTTTTCCCCTCCTCCTCGTATCTCTGAGTTTCTTGCCGGTGACCTGCTTAGATTAAGGCCTCCTTGAGGGGGTTTGTTTTGGTTTTGTTTTGGGTGCTTGTGCACCCCGTTTAATACCAAAAAAAGTTAATTGGCATAAAATTAAGAGTTTGCCAAAAATATATCATGAATACAATTAACAAAATATATTTGAATGGCAACAACTTTAGAGCTCTCACATCTATCAATATAGGATCCCCTAAAATTATGGATGAAATGTCGGGGAATTTTTTTATTTTGGGGAATAACATTCCATATAAAACCCATCTCTCATTTTTCTCACGTTTTTAAGGGGTCATCAAACTGGCCAAGTAACAAACGAAATTCCTGCAGAAACCTAGTTTCTATCATCTAAAAAATTGTTAAATAACTATCTCTCGTAAATTTAGCATTATATAATAACTAGATAGTTAAGATCAGTGACACATACCAATTATATTATTATTGAAGAATTGGAGAAGGAAAAAGAAAGAATGATTGACTTACTTCAACTGTAATGCCATTGTCCAGTACCACCTTTTTATTCCTAAAATCAATGGGAAGAAATTTAGTACAAGTTGACATTTTACAAGCCAAAGGATGTAGATAACAGAGAATCTCAATGCTCCATCTAGGAAGATAACTTACCATAGATATGTATAATAATGTCATCATGCCAAATGTTAGATTCAAACTGCTAGCAAGTAAATTTATGTTGAGACAGAAACAGAACATTAATCAGGTATAAACTCTACCAACCAATTGGCATCCTCCCACAAATTTAGAATAGAACATGTCAAAAACTAATTAAATATCACAAGTGTACGACTTCAATTGCAATTTATAACTAGTTATTTTTTGTTACATGAGCTAAGCAAGTAAATTTAGATTAGTCTCTAACCAAATCTTATAAAAAGCTAGAGCTCCCTCAAAAATTGAACAGCTGCTTAATAGATGTGTACATATATAGGGGATTGCTAACCTTCACATGAAAATGTGGAGGTTAGCATCCTCCACATTTTGGTTTGGACTATAAAACCAATTCTATTTATTCTAAAAGAGACTTATGATAGGGATACTTTGGTAATTTTATGTTATCACAAATTAAATTTTAAATTAATTAAGTTTCTCAAATTCTCTATATGTACCTTTCACGCGCCACTTACTGTCTTCCCCTCACCTGTACCAACACCCAACTCTTTCATTCTTTATTTTCCCTGAACACAAAACTCAATTTCCCCTCAAAATCTAAGCTCCATATCCAGCCCCTCCCCCTCACAGACCTAGAAGCCACAGAATCAATAAGTTCAATGGATGCTATTCCTTTTACGGTCTTTTTCCATGTGTTCTCGGCAGGGATCGTGAAATCAATCTGATGCAACAGAGGCTCATCGGAATGTCCTGGGACCATGGGTTTGATGTCAGAAATTGTGCAACCCAGAAAACCATTGAAGATAGCACCGATTTCACGAAGAAGCTTGACCTGGTGTTAGCGCGTCAGGAACAGTCATCCTGGGCGGAGGGGCAAGAGCATGGTGAATCGTTTGAGCATGGTGCTTGACTCAATACGTCAATCATCCAATTTAAGAGGAACCCATGAAGGAGAGAATCATGAAAGGTATGTGGCGTGAAATTGAAAAAAAAGAAAAACAGAATAAAGAGAATAAGGAAGAAAGGACTTGCAGAGGCGTGAAGGAGGCAATGTGTAGTGTGCGAGAGTGGTAGGTGAGAATGTGAGAGAACAAAAGCTAATTCGATAATTAATTTGAGATCATATTAAAAATATCCCTATCGTAAATCTGTTTTAAAATAAAAAAATAAAATTGTCTAAACCAAAATGTGGAGGATGCAAACCTCCACATGAAGGTATGGAGGTTTTATATATACCATGACTTACAACAGGAGTCAGTGGATCCCTGAGCGCGTGCGTGCGTGCAACAGGAATTGGAAGCTGCTTAATAGGCTAAACACAAACAACTTGATAGATATTTCCTAGATCGCCCACTATTCTCTCTCCTGACGTGTGTTAAATACAACTCAAGCTCTATAATAGTGACGCTTATTCTTGCACTGTAAAGCTATGGCTACAAAAAATACGTAACCATGGATGACGTAGGACAATAGTTTAGGAATGAGGATGGATCACCAGTCTCATGAACCATCGCTACTAAAAACATAAGTGGTTGGATAAAGACACATGAACCACTTTATATCTTAACATGCCCCCTCACACAAGAGCATTTTAGGCTAGAGGGTGAACAATGTAAATTCAAATTATCTTTTTTTTAAAAGAAGGTGAGCAGGAACAATCGAACTCTACACCACTTAGTCATAGAGGCTCCAATACCATATTATGAACCATCTCTCCCACAAGCTTAGATTGCTGGGTAGAGACACATGAAAGACTTTATTTTAACAAAGGCTGAGAAACCAGAGGAAAAAATGTTTCTCATACAGGACACAAAGTGAATCTAACTTGCTGATGTTTGAGTACATATAACAGTGCCTGCAGAATATGCGTCAGGATTTGAAACTATTACACTAGATTTTTTTTATGTATTTTCCTTTTTGGATAAAAAAGAAATGTTATTAACTAAGAGAGGGAACCACAAGAGAGGATAAGGTATCCTCCAAAAGAAACCATAAAAATTTATTTTAAAAAAAAAGAGTAGGACTCCACATAACTACAAATTCCAACAAGAAAACAGATAAAGAACCACCACAACTTCCCCAAAACCCTTGTGTCCCTTACCAAAACACTAGCAAAAGGAACTAGGTGGTCAAGAAGGAAATCTGGACAGGATGTCAAATTGAAGAAAACATATAACGTATAATTTCTTAATCCTTAGGCATCACAAGCGTGGCCTGGAGGATTTGATACCTGATCTCATTAAGAAGATAAGCCCACAGAATGAGCAGAAACGGTTGAATCAATAGGAGGATAGTTTGTAAGATAATTCAAGAATATTTCATCAGAAAATGTTCCAAGGCATACAAAAAAAATACAAAAGTAAAAAATCATAACACATTATGAGAAGGTACAGATCAAGTACATTTCTAAATGTGACAATATATAATGCCATTTACCTCGGAGTGGATGCAATCTCTTCCTTTACTGTACATGTTACGCGATTTGGAACAGATGCGGATAAAGGTTTGTCATCATAAAACTGTACCTTAACTTTCATTTCATCTGTTAACCAGGCAACAAAAACATAACTAGTATAACTAACTAGTAATAGAAGGGAAGATTGAACTAAGTTGTATTTATATCCATGAAACTAAAAATTGCTATCTCATGACTGCCAAAAAACAAAAATAATTTCTTTTGCTAAAAGAAAGTATATTAGAGAGAACAGAGGAGACAATATAATGACACAGAAAGATAAGATCTTTTGAAGGGGAAGAGCTTTGAAGTTGAAGACTTAACAAAAGTATAAAGTAACTTTAACCCATAAATGCAAACTATCGAGAGGCTACAAATGCAAGCTTGTCCCCTAACATGCGCAGGCAACCCAAGATAACCTGGGAAATGAGGGCACGAGCGGGCATACAAGGCCAGATAGAAGCTAACTAGGCCAGGTTTGGATAGTTAAAAAATAAACCTAGTGTACTTTTGTGTCGAATTCAGGCCACTATTCGGATGACCTGGCTCAATCTCAAATAATTCTTTAAATTTTGCACTTATTAAAAAAAATTAGTAGTAAATTACAAGACATCTAGACTTAAACTAAAACATTTGCATGACATGATAATATTTTTATGTTGATGAAATATGTTTTGAAATATATATAATAAAGCCTCATTCATTTTAGTTTCTAACTTCTAAAACTTTATGACCAACTATGTATAATGCCAAAATTTGTACATTTTGTCTTAATAACTAGTCGAGCCAGTCCAACTGGATCATTAATTGGGTGACTTGGGTCATGCCTCAATATTGGCTTGGGTTCGGGTCAAATTAAACCAATCTCAAGAACAACCTATGGTTCCAATTAAAGACACCAAACAACAACAAAAGGTGAAATACAAAGAAAAATAATAGTACTGATCAAGCAAGTGAACAGAACACTACACTGACAAGTGCAAACCCTGAAGTGTTATGCAGTATGGATGCATCAGATAAAGAAAGCAAAGGAAAAAATACTTAAGCAGCTATACGAGGCAGAGACAACAATGAACATTTACATCAGCAAGTTCTTGTCTAAGTAAATGAGAAAATTGGAAATTGGTAGCAAAAAAATAAAGGAAAACACTTGGGTACTAGTCATGACACTGATTAAGCAGCGCTAAAAAAGTGGATTTGACAATAACCCAAAAGTAATTCGCACAGATGAAAAACTAAGAAAATAATCAGTGGCACAGTTGTAGGTTATTGACACAAGGATGCTATCGTTTAGGGGATGGCTGTATAAGCATAAAGTGCAGTTGAAAACCTGATGTACTTTTCCATATAAATTGATAGAAAAAGAGCAATGATGAATGATGGAACAGTGGTAGCATTTATCCACCTTGTAGATATAAACAATTCTTGCCAAACAAGTCTCTGGAAACTTCTATTTGATCCAACGTATCGCTGACCACAATTACACAGAAACCACATTAATTAACTTTTCTCATCTTGTCAAAATAAAAATAACTTTTCTCGTCAAGATATGCTTGCATTCAACAGCATAGCATGATATACTGACATCAAAAAAGGATGAGATATGTAAGAACTCACTCCATTAGTACGACAGTTCCATCATTATCCATGCACATATACATGAAAGTCTTTTCCTGAACATAGACCCCTGCAACAATTTATGATTCGTGAGCACAGAAAAGCATTGCAAGTCAATCTTCAGCAGGCATGAACTGTCCTAGCTATAACAAACCACTGCCAAGAATGGTATCCAGATTGACAACTAGATAGACATTCTACAAAGAATACTTAAAATATACGGTTATATTACTAAGCAATTTGCATTTGACATATTCCATATATAGGGACATACTTTCAATATCCTCATATGTACCCAATCGTTGTGTTACCTTGTTCCCCTGCCCAATGTCACGAAGTTCCACCTATTATCAAAAATAAAAAACCTTCTGGTTATTCATATATGTTTCATTGTGAAGAATAACTAGTCAATCGCTAAATATTTAAAAACCAAAAACAATATAATGAGAGAATTTTAGGACCATATGTCTGAGCATTTTTTACTTTTTAAAAAAATCTTTTTTAATTAAAAAATAAGTATTAAAAGTTTATGTTAAATAGATGCTTATCTCAGAGAGAGAGAGAGAGAGAGAGGGGATAAAATTCAAAATGTATTTTAATACGTTTATTCATAAGTTATTAAAATTACCTCCAGGACAAAGATCTCTAAAAATGCTACATCATAGAAGTGCTTTTTGTCTAAGCTCAAACACATCAAATATATACAACTAACTACTTCCTAGTACCTTCACCAATTTTCTAACGAGTGGGGAGAAAGAAGAAAATAATCATGGGTGAAAGGTTTCCTCTACCAAAAGAAGTAGAGTACAGAATTAAGGCAAACTATATTTTATTCTTTTGGAAAGACAATGAGGTATCCCTACAGATACGGCTCATTTGACCCGCCCATAAAACTAATCCTTGTTCCATAGTGGAGGCATAAAGGTTATGCAATCTCTCCACAAGAGTTGTACCCCTAGGATTTGAACTCAAGCCATAGACCTAGAGGGTCAAGGTTGTTTGCCATCTCAACGAACCCTCTGTGGTTATGGCATACTAAGAGCAGAGGTGTATGATGTTGAATTGTACTTCTATGCGTTAAGTGAGAAATTAATAGAGGAAATGTCAGAATAAACCTTGATTGTGGCTTTTCCTCTTCCTTCATGAGAATGGTCTGCTTTAAGAACCTGGTGAGGTTCACAACACACAACGATTAACCAAAGGAAGTGATGCTAGATAACCGAAACTATAACCGATACTATTCTAATTCATAATTACCTCATAAAAGCGACCTGGAAGCAAGGCAAATGAATACGTTAGTAACCAACCACTGGATCGTTAGATGAGAGTAAAACACAATGACTCGGAGGCACAGCAAAGAAACCCTAACCTTGCTTTTCAATAATGTTTCCGACTCTCACCTGGGCCACAAGAAAAACCACCGCTTATTTATCTATACTAACGATAATTTATGAAGGATGCAAAAATTTAAATCTAGGTGAAGTAGATCATTTCAAATTTTCCATGGCTTAAGACTAGGATACAGAGAAAATGGCATACATCAGAAGCTGAAACTTTGATTCCGCGGCATTGAATGGTGGACCATGGAGCGATAAACAAGCTGAAATTTGGGGAGGAAGCAGAAGAAGGCACTGACAGTGAGCTGGAGTTGAAGGCGGAGCAAGAAGGAGAAGAATAGGAATAGGATGAGAGAAATCGGAATAAGAGAGGCTTTGAAGTGGAAACCCTGTTGCTTAGCCTCATCGACCCGGCTTGCATTTTCTTTCACTAGATTGGATCCCGAATACACAGGGCTAACTATTTGCGATCTATTCTACCCAAGTCTGCCGCCCAAAGATGAAGGCTTTTTCTTTTTCCGGTTTGGCTCAAAAACAACATGATCTACTGACGGGGTTGGTCCAAGTGGCAAGCGGCTTAGTATCGTTTAAACAAGGTTTTGAGTTTGAGACTTTATGTACGCAATTATTCCCACTAGAAGACTCACCCGCCATAGCCAGGTGCGCGACCCGGGTCCACCCGGATTAGTCAAGGCTAAACCTTGGATACCAGGCAAACAACCTAAAAAAAAACATGATCTTTTTGTTAACTTTTCATTAAAATTTTTTTTTAATTCTCAACATGAAAATTGGGTATTGATTTATAATAAAATATTTATTTTAGTAAAAAAAAATTTAGTAGAGCATTTTTTTAATAAAACAAATAAAAATGCATGTTAAGTTATATCTGAATACTCTTAAAATTATAAAAGTACTTTATTTTTTTAAAAAAAAATCAATCCAAACAAACTCAATATTAACTTAGATTAAAGACAAAATAAGGGACCAAAGAAAAAAATTATGAAATTTTAAAGAACTAAATGGAAAAAGACATTTTGGATGATCAAGGAAATGGACACCAGAAATATAAGAGAACTAGTGCATGGATAAATATTGTTTAATAAATGTGTAGAAAACAAACGAGTCAACGTCTATTTATAGACTAAGCATAGAATAAATCAGCATATTGACAAAATCAGGATCATATCAAATTAAATTGAAATTAAATTAATTTAATATATTTTAGATATAATATTATTCTTGACACTGTTTCTCAAGTTAGAGCTCATTTAACTTTAAACTTGTCATAAACAACAATGGTGTCACGACCCGAAAGTCGAGACCGACACGCAAAGGACTGGTTCCATTGCTGAAGCTTCTAAACGTGCTAAAACGTGATCATGCTTAATAATATAACTAAATGAATTGTATTTTAAATTACTTCTTATTACAACTGAAAACATAAAAATTGTATGTACATGCATAACTGAATATAAGTTATCTAACTAAGAGTAACATCTGAAGACCCTAAATGTGACCCACTAGAGCAACTACTAACTGACACACTAATTTCTCCCCTACAAAGTGGAGCTCATCACTGACTTGGAGACTAGTACTGTCACTGCACTAAAGGATCAACTACATGGTCTCCACATGTCTGAAACAAATAGATAAAGGGTGAGTTCATCACTCAGTGAATGGGTATTGTAACATCTCATTTTTTTTCCTTAAGAAGAATTTCGTGTAATTAATATATATCCGAGACAATTATTTAGACTATAAAAATTTAACTATAAAATGTTAATTTCTAAAAATATCAGTCATAATAATAGTTTTGCGATCTCGCGAAATTTCGCGAGATCCAGACCAATTTTCGGTCATCATCGGAATTTAATTGCGAATCAAAGATATCCATAAAATACATTGTTATAAAAATAAATTTACGAAATACCTTATATTAACTTAAATTCCATATTAGGAAAATTAGTAGATCACGATGGTGTGTTCGGATAATTTTTAAGGCATCCGTACACGGACAGTTAACGACCAAACACGATCAAACATGATCAAAGAATTTGGCCACATAGTTATGGCCATCAGTTCTCTCTCACTTAGCTCTCAGCTCACACACACTCTCATAAAGCAAAAAGTCAAGGGTCAAAAAGCTTAATCCAAACACTATTCATGCATTGATCCTGATCCAATTTTATTTCTTTTTCTATTTCTTTTTGGCTTTAAAATTAGCCAAAGCTCCAACCTAGGTTGGCTACTTCGTGGCCCTCACTGCTTGCTCTTATTTTTCATCTATTTTCACATAAATATGTTCCGTTCGTGCACTCTGTTGTTACGCTGACATAACTGAAAAATGGCAGGAAAAGCCCAACACTTGTGGGAACCTCGTCTCACCACCAACCAACACTCTTAAGAAGTGGGTAACACCTAGCTTACTCACCTCCTTGGTGATTTTTAAGTATTGTGTGTGTAATATATGAAAATATAATGTATTATGTGATAGATATGAGGTTAATGTTGCATGTATGATTTTGTGTTTTCTTGGAGTTGAAAATGGGTTAGAGTGATTGTTGGAATTATGTGGTGAAGCCCTAAGAAGTGTGCATGGGAATGGTTAAAGAAAATGGAGATGGAAGCAAAAAGTGCAATGTTGTGATCTTGTTTCACCCTCAGGTCGCTGAGCGGCCAGAGAGGTCCGCTGAGCGCAGGTCATTCGAATGACTAAGCATAGTCATTTGAATGACTAAGCATAGTTATTCGAATGAACCATTGACTTTACTAAATCGAGAAAAAAATATTCAGGTTATTCGACTGATTAGGAACAGGTCATTCGAATGAATCATTGATTTTTCTAAACCAAGAGCAAAATATTGTCATTCGAATGGCAATCTCAATGCCAGTGTCATTCGAATGAATTTTGATAGTTCATTCGAATGACTTAGGTTTTTAGCTCTCGGTCTCCAATTTTTCCATGTCATTCGAATGAATTTTGATAGGTCATTCAAATAACTCAGGGTTTTACCTTTCTGTCTCCAATTTTTCCTCATTCACTAGGATGTGAGCCATGTATTGTGTAGTAAATATGGTATGATGATGAAAATTATTATGTATTATGTGTTAAAATTATGTTAATATGCATCACGAGGACATGGTTGTCATTCAGGTCTTAGCAAAATCCTAGATAACTAGAAATTATCACCTCATACTAAACTAAGATCATAAATGAACCTTAGGGAAAAAGTAAGATCTTAAGAAGGTTCCGGCTACAGAGGATCCGGTGTACCTGGAAGAAAGTACATAATTATATAATAGGAAATCCCTCTCTCTTGGCACGTCAAGCATGACAAGCCCCTCGCCAGCCTAGCATGAAGGACTGGTTTTATGACCAAGAAACGCAGGCTCAGACCTGAATGCAGGCTTCGTCCTGATCTAAGAAAGTAAAGTAAGAAAGCAAAGTAAAGTTTAAGCTTTCACGTCATGACGATGAAAAGAAAGTGTTCCCCCAAGTGGTGACCCTAAGAAAGTCAAGCAAGTCAAGAAGAAAGTCTAAAAAGTACGAGCCCACTCCTGGCGTCACTGTAAGGATGGACCCCCTAACCATTCTACGAGTAAAATAGTCAATTCCCTATTGTTTCTCGATGTAGTATGCTTTCATGCATCCGTGGTTAGCTTCCACTCAGGTAACAGCACTGCCTGATCGTCGATGATACGGAAATAAAGTAGGTTGTAGCCGACAGGGGACGACGGTCCCACGAACTACAAAGGAGAACGATGGGCATAAAGTAACGAGAAGGACACGACCCTAAGGCGCGTAAGAGAATTACCATTTTCCCTCATGCATAAGTATGTGATGTATGTATATGATGTATTTATGTAAGGCACTAGGTCTTCAAGAAGACCGCCTTTATCCGATATGTAAGATATACACGATGAACAAGAAATGAGAAGCTCGATTAATACTAAGATAAAGGTTAGAAATCCTCAGTCACCTAGTAAAGTAGATGAAGCTGCTTAGGATTAGAGAAGAATAAAACAAGAAGTTAGGATTAGAGAAGAATAAAACAAGAAGTAGGGAAGCTTAGTATGCATGACACATAGAGACCTCCTGAGCAGCCTGGATCATAACCGTGTTAATAAAGAATAGTTCGACGCTAGAGTTTTTCTGCTAAGGACGAAACGTTCTAAACCCCCACTCGCTTGTGACTCCAGGAGTCCCTGGCGATGAATATCCCGCCAGTGGACCAGGTGCAGATATTGAACGTGACTCGGCGGCTTGACCCCGAGACCGGGGTTGTCACGGAGAGACGTTCATGTACATGCCGGCCGAATCCCCACATCACCCTCCGCTGGATCCTATACCACCCTCCAGTCCACCTATGAGTCTCAGATCCTCACCCGCCACACCAATCCTCTTAGATGTTGAAGAAGACGAGCCTCTGCCTTACGAAAAAGACGTGGAGGTCGACTTGAACTCCTTGCCGCCTCAGCATTGATCCCAGTGTTATCATCGTGGAGCCAAAAAATGGGGTCAACACTTTATTCGGTTGCCAGCTCGCTCCCTCGAGCCCATGACGCTGAAGCAGGACCATCTGTGGTGCACCGACTCCCCAATAGCTGACGCGGAGGACTCTGAGGATGAGGATCTGATGGAGCTAGACTTAGAGAAAGAAGAAGAAGTAGAAGAAGAGGAGAAGGACGAAGACTCAACGAGGACCTGGGTGACGATTAGGAGGAGCCGTGACGGAGCGGCGGCTTATTTTGCATAGTCTTCTGTGACACTCTTGTACGGACTCGATGGGTCGGGCCCCACCAGTCCCTAGCTTCTTATTTTGTAATTACTAATGGAACAATGTTATGTGTACAGTAAACTCATGTATAGCATATGTAAATTAATATGGATATATATAATGGACCGTATGTGTTGAAATGCCTTGTCACTTACTTGTATTTGTTTGATTAATGTTACCTACGCTTGATGATCGTTATGTCATTAGGCTCTATCGTTTGTACTATATGAGTCTTTCCACGCGTGGCACATAATTCTTATGATAAGTAAAATAAGTTAAGAAAATTTCAAATCGGTCCATATTTTAGGTGAAGAATTATTTTTCAAAAGTACTTAAGGACTACAAGTATTCCCACTAAGTAGATAATAACCTAGAAAGTATTGCTTACGACTTAAGTGTAAGTTGGCTAGCTAGGGTGTTACAGGTATCATGGTACCACTCCCATAGCATATACCAGAGACATACATTAACAATTCAATAAAGTAATAACTGAATTATGTAGGTATACATACAGAGCACTAATACACATGTACAAATCTGAAAGCATGATAAAACAATTGTAAATAGTGTAGCAAGTAGTTATACGAACACTGGTGCACATGCTTTAGATAACAATACCATTGTTGAATTTGTTGAGTTGTATATCAAGTCTTACGTTATTTCTGCACAACCTGCCTAGCTGAACGGCGATGCCACGTGGATCACCAATAATTGAACTGAGATGCCATGTAACACCCTAGGTAGCAGCTTATGATTAAGTCATTATCCGCGTCCTCTAGGTTGTTATTTGTCATGTGGGAATACTTGTAGTTCCTATATCGGTGGAAAATAGTTCTGTTATCTAAAAAATATGGACCCCTTTTTTTTCTTCCTTCTTACCATAAGTTACTTTTGTATTCCAATTAGGAGCCATGGGCATGAGAGTTATACCTTATGCTCAATACGTGCGTTGACGGTAGGGGTGCACACGGGTCGGGTCGAGTAGGATCCGCCCGTGTCACAGACCCAACCAGATGTCTGGCGGGCGGGTCGGGTCGGGTAAAAAATGTAACTTTTTTATGGGTACCCGCCAGACCCGCCACCTGCCCGGGTCGGGTAGGTTTTGGCGGGTCGGCGGGTGACCCGCCCTCTTTTATTTTTTTTAAAAAAATACCACAGCAAACAGCCCAGCCCACACAGCCCACCCCTACATACACAGCTCACACAGCCCACCCCCCACACACACAGAGTCACATAGAGCAAACAACAAAAATTAGGGTTAAATTAGGGGTGGCTGCAGGGTCGCGGTGGGGGTCGCGGGGTGGCAGACTCGGGGTCGAGGGGTGGTCGCGGGGTGGATGCGGGGTCGCGGGGTCGCGGGGTGGAAGAGGGAGGCGAGCGGAGCTGTAGAGGTGAGGAGGCGGAGGCAAATCTGAGGCGGAAAAAGGAAGCGAGGGTGAGGCGAGCGGAGCTGCGGAAGTGAGGAGGCGGAGGCAGATCTGAGGCGAGCGGACGGAGGTGAGGGTAAGGCGAACGGAGCTGCGGAGGTGAAGAGGCGAAGGGCAGATCGAGGAAGGTGAGAGGAGTGGAGGCTCGTGTGTTGTGGGAAAGGAAGAGGAAAGGATAAGGAGGCTAGGAGTATGGGTGTATAATATAACAATAATAGTAATAAAATATGTGGTCGGGTCGGCGGGTCGGGTCAGATTCAAGACTTTAGATCCGAGACTCGACCCATATAACATAACGGGTTCGTTGGGTCTGACCCGCCGTACCCAACCCGAACTGGTCGGATTGGGTCGGATTTGGCTGGTCGGCAGGTTGGGTACAACCCGTGTTCACCCCTAGTTGACGGAACTATAGTAGGCGAATAACAGATCTATAGTAGGACTAGCAACATTTATGGACAAATTACACACACTGGGTCGATTAGCCTTTAATTTACAGTTAATGTACAATCATACATACATACTTGTTCATACATGTTCGTCCTAGAAAATACCGACAATACACAGGTAACATACATATATATACATATTCATATAGTCACACGAAAGAGCGGTTACAGCTCGAGTTAGCAAAATGGTCGCAGGAGACGTCAAGTGGTCAGGGGGTTGATGAAAGCCAAATAGAACTTTTTCTAATCTTGACACAGCTTAGGTTTTGTCACAACCGTGCCAATTTCGTAGAAAGCCTATTGTTTGCCTTTACGTTGCTCAAATTAAATTTATACATATCCTACTTTACGGCTTTCAGATCCACAAGGGATCCAATTGCAGTATAGTCGGGTATAGTCGAATCCACAGAGAGTTGCAAAAATACCGTTCATGAGTTTAGTTAATAAACAATGAAGTGAAGGATTTGATAGTTTTGTTTTAATAAACTAAATTAGTAAATAAACAACATAAAAAGTAAATAGGGAACAAATCAGAGGTAGATCCAGAGCTTGTTGGGAATTGAATCACATCATAGTTTCATGCATCCAGTTACTTATTACATAGAACTATCATTTGATTGCCCGCCACCAGTTCTTAACTTGTCATCACTTTCGCGCATGACAAGATCACAGGTTTCCTTTGTTAAATCGTCACTTTCGCACACAAGCTTAACAAAGTACGCCAGCATTAATCCAGATGTTAAAACGGCTAACCTTTATTCCAGTTATGGCAACAAGATTAGATGAAATGGCTTAGTTCCGAGTCTAATGGTTGTAACTTTCGTTCACAACGTTCAAGTCTGGAATCTAGTTAAGCATAATGATGTTGATCTTAACTTGGTTATGATTTAATTAGTATAACTGCCGTTCATACAACTAAATCCCAAATCAAGAATCAAAATACTAAGCAAAGACTAGCATTAAGTGCAAAACCATTCAAGCAAATCATAAGAAAAAGGATAGATTCATATGCAATAGTACATGGATACAAGTAAAATACAATAATGACCAAAATCCCAACAAAAAGAGGATTAGGAATCCATCTTACAAGAGTATCTCGGAGGCAAGGTTTGGACGCTTACCATGACACGCACTCACGCCGTCATGACAGCGGCTTCGCCAAGCGGTCTTGCTCAACTTTGTCTTTTTAGCTCTTTTCCAATTCTGCCCTTTTTCTCCATTCTTCATGAGATTATTCTTTAATTAATTCTGCTTGCATCCATCTCAAAATATATTTAAAACCTACAAAATATGGGGAATTAAGTTAGATAATTCTTTAAAACATACTCGAATAAGTGCCTTTTTATTAGGTCAAAATTGCGTAAATTGGGCACTTATCACTCCCCCTGACTTAAGACCTTGTTTGTCCTCAAACAAGAGGTAATAGAGTTATTTTACAAAAGATTAATGCTTGTGAACAACCGGTTAATGCAATGAATTGAAATGTTTTAGACAGTTAAGCTTAAGACCTGTGAGACACCATAGAAGAACCTGAACAAGTCAAATGCACAACTACTTGAAAGCCATAAACAATTCACACTATCCAATGTCTTTTCCACCAAGGAAATTATCTTTATCGCTCAATGGTCAATGGACCAATTTGGAGTGAGTGTTTTCGCTCATTATCACCATTGAATTCAACAATTTAAATTTGTTACCTGTCTCACCATTCAATACAAGAGTATGGTCATGCAAGGATGATGAAAGCCTTTTTAACCACTTTCTCGACTCTTGACACAACTTAGATTTTGTCACAACCGTGCTAAGCTCATAGAAAGCTTATCTGCGCTTTTGTTGTTCAAATTAAATTTATATATATATATATATATAGATATATATCCTACTTTACGGCTTTCAGATCCACAAGGGATCCAATTGCAGTATAGTCAGGTATAGTCGAACCACAGAGAGTTGCAAAAATACCGTTCTTGAGTTTGTTTAATTAAACAATGGAGTGAAGGATTTGATAATTTGTTTTGCTAAACTAAATAAGTAAATAAACAACATACAAGTAAATAGGAAACAAATTAGAGGTAGTTACGGAGCTTGTTGGGAGTTTTAATCACATCATAGTTTCATGCATCCAGTTACTTATTACATAGAACTATCAATTGATTGCCCGCCGCCAGTTCTTAACTTGTCATCACTTTCGTGCATGACAAGATCACAGGTTCCTTTGTTAAACTGTCACTTTCGCACCCAAGCTTAACAAAGTACGCCAGCATTAATCTAGATGTTAGAACGGCTAACCTTAATTCCAGTTATGGCAACAAGATTAGATGAAATGGTTTAGTTCCGACTCTAATGATTGTAACTGTTCATTCAAAACGTTCAAGCCTAGAATCTAGTTAAGCATAACGATGTTGATCTTAACTTGGTTATGATTTAATTAGTACAACTACCGTTCATACAACTAAATCCCAAATCAAGAATCAAAACATTAAACAAAGACTAGCATTAAGTGTAAAACCATTCAAGCAAATCATAAGAAAAGGATAGATTCATATGCAATAGTTACATGGATACAAGCAAACTACAATAATGACCAAAATCCCAACAAAAAGAGGATTAGGAATCCATCTTACAAGAGTATCTCGGAGGCAAGGTTTAGGCACTTACCATGACACGTACTCACGCTATCATGGCCATGGCTTCGCCGAGCTTCCTCGATCTCCGGCTCCTTCACTAGCCTCATCTTTGTTCCTAATCTAACCTAAACTACTAAGCCTTAAAAGTACAACAAAATGTGTAAAAGAATGAAGTTGTGGAGGGGAGAAGAGATGGATTTGAATGTGCCTCGGCTTCCCTATTTATAGGCAAAGCTTGGGGTCCTTCGCTCAGCGGTTTTGATGGCACCGCTGAGCGATTCTGTCCTTATCGCTGAGCGTCGGCGCTTGTATCGCTGAGCGGTTGTACTTTATACGTGGAGTAATAAATGCTCCGGCAGCTTTTTCAGGGCGGCGCCGCCATCCAATCTGGTGCCAGCCTGGAACATTAAATGCCCGGTGCAAGTGGCTGTCGATGTCTATCCGCTGAGCGGCCAAGGGTGTACCGCTCAGCGGTGCTTTGTCTTATGTGTGCTGAGCGAATGTGCTTTAATCTTCGTTTTTGGCTCTTTTCCAATTCTGTCCCTTTTCTCCATTCTTCATGGGATTATTCTTCAATTAAGCTGCTTGCATCCATCTTCAAAATATATTTAAAATCCTACAAAATATGGGGAATTCATTAGATAATTCTTTAAAACCTAAGCAAATAAATGCCTTTTTAAATAATGAAAATTGCGTATTTTGGGCATTTAAGACTCCCCCTGACTTAAAACCTTGTTTGTCGTCAAACAAGAGGTAATAGAATTATTTTACAAGAGATTAATGCTTATAACCAATCGGTTAATGCAATGAATTGAAATGTTTCCGATAATTGAGTGTGAGACTTTGTAAACATCATAGAAGAACCCGAACAAGTCAAATGTACAATTACTTGAATAGCATAAGCAAATCACTCTATTCAATGTCTTTTCCATCAAGGAAATTATCTTTATGCACACAATGGTCAGTGGATCAATTTGGGGTGAGTGTTTTCATTCTATATCACCATTAAATCACAACAATTTAAATTTGTTACCTGTCTCATTATTCAATGCAAGAGTATGGTCATGCAAGGATCACAAAGGACTTTTCAGGGTTGTAATAGGGTCAGGCTACAAAGAAAATTGGTTTTTCTGGATATGCAAACGTTTTCCTTTTAAGATAGCATTGAAAACCAACTTCTTGTTGTCACCTATTTTCTTTTCAACAATTTTCTTTTTCACCCTTTTTCTCCTTGATTTTCTTTTGTCTTCTATCCCTTTTTCTTTTTCTTCTTTTTGTTTTAGGATAAAATGTTTTCTCCTTTGCTTGCTTCTTGCTTTTGTTCTTTTCATCTTTTGTTTCTTCCACTTTGGCTTATCCTTACCTCCCCCTGACTTGGATCTTTGCACATAATCCAATCTTAAACGCTCTCTTAATCTAGAAATTAAGGGATAACATTGTTTTTCTTCTTATGGCTCGGGGATGATGAACAAAAATTTTCTCATGTAAGGCTCAAATGGGGTGGCAAAGGATATTCCTAATCACGGGTTGGCTTTATTTGGCCAAGTGGGTTTTAATTCTAAAGAACAAAATGCCTTGATCATTTCCCATTATTCCCATACAATTATCAAAATTAGAGACTCAAACAAATTCAATTCTACAAAAACAATGGTGATTCTCTCTATCTCACTAAGTGTATGGCTCACTCCCTCACAAGGTTTAGGGTTAATTTCCTTGATTTAAAAACATCTTCAAGGTTATGTTTATGCAAACAAGTAGAAATGCATATCAACATGTCCATGGTAACTATGCATGTATTCACAAGGTCTATTATAGATACTAAAACAATTCAATTCATATATTTTTATGTTCATGCATCAAACCAAGTAAAATAAACTACTACTTTGTTTTTAAACAAACACGTCTCAAGCACATATTAACTAACTAAGGAAATTAATTAAGTAAGGTGCCAGAAAAATTAAAATGCTCCCTGTTCATGGTGAATGTTTTGAAGTAGCCTCGTTGATGTAGCCTTTTTGCAGTCGTTTAGGCTACCTCATCTTGCTTCAATGTTTGGAGGAGATAGAGGCTCATCCTCCTTGAGGAATCATGTTCTTCGTCCTTCAGAAGTGCGTCTCTCTTTGTTGTTGTTAGGAATCTTCATTGGTTGTTCTTCGGCCTGCAAAAATAATGAAAGAAAACTTCCTTTCTTCCAAGTAGCATTAGAGACATCATGTCTTTATTTTGAATCCTTTTTGTAGACAGAATTTCCTACAATTTTGGACAGAACTTCCCGCTTAAGAGGACAGAAGTTCCCACTTGTGTGGACAGAATTTCCCACATATTGTGGACAGAATTTCCCACAATGATTTATGGATTCAAAACATTTCATTGATCTTAAGGTGCTTTTAGCAAGATTCTTTTCTTTAAAATTTCTTTCCATTTTTTAAACAAATAAGAATCCTTTTTCAATTAGCTTATGTGCACCTCATAATTGCTTAAAAGGTTTAAAATCTGTCATTAGGTTTAGAAATAAAAAAAATGCTTCAAGTTTAGCTCAATTGAGAAGGATTAGCATTTCAAAATCCAAACCTAGAAAACCCTTATTTCTTTTTCACCATATTTCTAGAATTTATTCTTAACACCTTAATTTAATTAACCCTTAGAATTAATAAACTACTAATTAATAAAAACTTACAGAACTCTGGGTTGCCTCCCAGACAGTGCTTTGTTTAACGTCGTTAGCCCGATCCATTTTTCTTTCTAGTTCCTTGTTTCATCATCAACCCTCCCCTGATGGCAAGAGTCCTTAGGGTTCAGCACCGGATTAGCCGTAAATCTTCTTTTCTTGAATTCCGCCATATCATTAGCCAATTGTCCCAATTGTGTCTCCAAGTTCCTAATAGAGGCCTCGTTGTTCTTTTGATTAATCATTGATTGTTGCATAAATTGATTAAACGTTTCCTCTATTTTGGAACTTGAATGCATAAGAGGCTGATTTTGATATGGGCGGGGTGGTTGGTACGGCGGTTGCGGAGCTCTGAATGATGGTCCAGCTTCTTGTCTCCATGGCTGTTGAAAATTTTGATTCGGCCCCCTTTGGAAATTGTTTTGATAGGGTGGCCGTGACTGGTTTTCAAGGAAGTGAACTTCTTCTTCCCTGAAATGACAAACACTAGACAGGTGATTGCCATTACAAATTTCACATAAAAATCCCTGTTGCCTTTTTGCTTCACGGGCCTTTCTAATTTGCTTTGGCAACTCGCTTAGGGCCTTTTTCGCCTCG
Source organism: Nissolia schottii (assembly GCA_003254905.1). Classification (NCBI taxonomy): domain Eukaryota; kingdom Viridiplantae; phylum Streptophyta; class Magnoliopsida; order Fabales; family Fabaceae; genus Nissolia; species Nissolia schottii. The sequence goes on from QANU01033762.1 coordinate 55,549, forward strand.
TCTATCTGTTGTTGGAGTTGCTTGTGTTGGGCAAGGATGGCATCGTTGGTTCCCAGCTCAAGCACTCCTCCTCTCCTAGGACCTCTGTTGTACTGGCCTTGTTGGTCCGTCAAGGCCATGGAATCAATAATGGAGATGGCTTCCTCTGGTGTCTTGGACACAATCTGTCCACCGGCGGTAGCATCAAGCATTAGTTTGTGCTGTTGTTGGAGTCCATTGCGGAAGATGTGGATTTGTGTGCGTGCATCGAACCCATGATTCGGACACTTTCTCAGCATGGATTTGTATCGTTCCTAGGCTTCACAGAGACTTTCTCCAAGTGCCTGCACAAATGTAGCAATCGCAGTTTTTAAATCCATAAATTTAGACTGAGAAAAGTACCTGGCACAAAACTTTTCCTCTAACTGATCCCAATTTGACAGAATATTTTGTGGTTGATCAAGCAACCACTCCTTAGCTTTTCCAATCAAAGTCAGGAGAAACATCCTTAAAAGGATTGATTCTTCGTCAGCCTCGGACATTCCCGCGGTCCCATAGAGTTCATAGAATTTCGTTAGATGAGCATATGGATCCTCATGATCCAAACCTGCAAAGGGGTTAGCATATAATAATTGAACCAAACCAGGTTGCATCTGAGGTTGTTTTTGCGCTCCAGTAGTTCTGCTCATTCAAATAATGTTTCTAGGGGTAAAATTAACAAAACCCTTATTGTCACTGGCTCCTGTGGCATTGCCAGTTCCAGCTCCACTAGCTCCAATGGTTTGAGCCATGGTTTCTTCTTGATTTGTTGAAGAAGTTGATGATGAAGTTGTCTCTTGCTCCTTTCTTTGTCTGGCTAGTTCCCTTTTCTTCTTTTTACTATTTCTCCTTGAAGTAGCTTCAATCTCAGGGTCAAACAACAATTGTTCTTTTGAAGTCTTACCTCACAATTTACTAAGAAAATTCACACTAGCCAAATAAGATCAAAACAAGAGTTCACAAAATAACAAAATAGTTCATAAAATAACGAAAATAAAGACTATACAATATTTTACAAATATTCACAATTGTTTAACAAAACAAAACTCAAGCAATGTATTTTTGACGCTGTGAAGAAGATTCTTCCTCTGACCATTGATGGCATGGTTTTGATGAAGACAACAACAC
>QANU01033812.1:4846-67095 GCA_003254905.1 Nissolia schottii
CCCAGGGACTAAAACCTAATTTTACAATTTTTCAGGGACTAAAACTTTTATGCAGGGACTAAAATCAAACTTTCTAATTTTACAGGGACTAAAAACATAATTAACCCTTAATATTAATACTAAAATATTAAATAAAAATTAAGCAATTAAAATAGGGAATTGTAACACCCTAGCTGCTAGTTACGCTTAAGTCGTAAACAATGCTCACTAGGTTGTTATATGCTTTGGTTGGAATAAATTTAGTCCTATAATATCTTTGAAAATACCCTTTACTTGAAAATATGGACCAATTTGAAATTTTTCTCAACTTATTTACGAAACATGAAATATGAGCCACGCGTAGAATGAAACATATATTGCAAGTGATAAAGCCTTGAGGCTTAACAATTATTAAGCAGGATATATATAAGCATGACAATTATAGCAAACTTAACAAACAATTATTTCCATAGTGGTCCCCATATATAAATCATTGCATAGTGGTTCAACAAAGTGGTCCCCATATATACATCTTTGCATGTTTAGATTCATTACATAGTTAAAAATACAAATAATATAAAATTAATAAAGATGAAACACTACTCCATTTAGTCATTACAAAATATCAACACGGTAAACGATGAAGAAGACGATGAAGATCTTGCTGTTGTCCAGAGAATCCGGCCTTCAATCATCCTCAGGCTCCTCTTCGTCTGAGTCCCCTTCGGGGGAGTCGTAGTCAGGATAGCCCTCCTCGTCGTCAGTCTCCCACCTCGACTCGGGTATGTCGAACAACCGTCACAGACTGGTGTATAGCATAGAGGGTCATTCCTCAGCATCGTCTGATCACAAAGGTGACCCGTTTCCTTGCGGTCAGTCAAGTGCGTAAACCAAGATACTCGGCTGGGGATACAAAGCAGGGACCGAGTTTGGGTCCATCTCTACATCTTTGTCATAGGGTGCGGGTTCGTTCTCCTCAATGACGATGGGAGCGGAGGGATGAACGCCTGGAGCCATAGGTGGATTTGGGGAGGGAGTAGCGTAGGAGTGCTCGGGGCATCAATAGGGAGGTAAGAGAAGGTCTCCGTGATGGGGTCAATCCACATGCTCACGCTCAGGATCCTGATCCTGTTGTTCGTCAGGATGCTCGTCATCTACTTTACTAATCATATAGAAATTTATATTTAATAACTAATTAAATATTTATGTAATTATTACTAAAATATTAAAATAAGGCAATTAAGCAATTAAATTGTCTAAGGCAATAATAGTAATAACAAAATAAATTTAATATTTAAAATGTTCAAATAATTACAAATCGCAGCTAGTCTGATGATGAAAGGTAAACACTATCATCGTCATTTTTAGAATTTAGCTGCTCGTCAAAATCCTCTTCTTCTTCTTCTTCTTCCTCTTCTTCTTCTCCATCATTGTCGACATCACCAGTTGATTTTTTTATAGAGGTAGGAAAGTTGAAGCATTTCTGGTTTGTCGTTTGTTGCTAACAATGTGTTCGTATCTGTTATTTGAACAACTATTGTTGTGGGGATTGGGTCCGACAGTTAATACGGTTGATCATATGATGGTTGCTCTGTTGATTGCATGCCATCCAACTCAATTCGACCACTGGGTTTGCTTTTGATCACAACTTTCCAGCTTGATTGAGTAGCTTCTAGATAGCTAGCGTAATAAACTTGTTTGGCTCTTTCGGCAACGATGAATGGATCATACATGTTGTACCGCCTTGCACGATTAATCTCAGTAACGTTGTAATCCGGATTTGTTCGTGTTCCGTTTGGGGAAGGATCGTACCAATCACAGTAGAAAAGTACAACGTGATTAGATGGGTCATTGTGTACATATTCTAATACAAGAATCTTTTAAAGCACTACATACCAATCAACGCTTGTTTCATAATTATTAGAATATTCACCCTTGACACATATACCACTATTATCTGTCTTTTGATTAGCTGCCCATTTAGACGTGTGAAACTTGTGTCCATTAATAAAATAAATGGGCTAACTAATCGCTTTGTTCATCGGTCCCCATGTCAAACTCATTAAGTTACCATCGTTACTAGAATAATTTTGCACATAAAAAAATGCATTTTAAAAGTAAGTTAAACTTAATCGATTATGATATAAAGTCTTTTGTTTGGTTAAAGTATATAATATAAAGAAAGTAAACACATACATAATTTGCAAACCACGACGGACATCTAATGTTTTGCTCTGCCATATACTGGTGAATAGTTGTAACGGTCTTAAAAAAGTAGTTGACACCCTAAAAAAATTATGGCTTTATCACTCCTTTATTCCCGTAGTATCTATCGTACATTCAAAATCTATTCGACGGAATCATTTTTCTACAAATCCTACATGCACGTTACATAATTAATGGACGTGAATTTAACGATTTTAATTACTTTAATCTTCTTATTATACATCAATTCCACACAATATTTCCTAAACTTTTTTAAAACATAGATCCTCCAATCTTCGCAAACAATATACAGTCATCGTTGCCAGAACATCAATCCAAACAATGTCGAAAAGAAACGCTAAGCGTTCCTTCCCCCCAGTCCAGCCATACAACTTCAATCCTACAAATCTATTTTAAGAAAATAAGCCTCTATCCTAATAATAATTAAGTTAAAGACATACCTAATTGCCGTTGCAAAAACTTTTAAAATTGTTTGAGCAATCTCCTTGTTCAATCTCCTTTAATCTTCAATCTCGCAATTAAGCTACAAGTTCATAGCAAGAAGTAGTAGCTTGTTACAAGTTCATATCCTAACATAGACGAAAAATACAAGTTCATATCTTAACATATATGAAAGCTACAAGTTCATGCATATCAATAAAAAGACAATAATGCACTCCTATATTTAATAAAAAACAAAGGAGAACAATACATAATTTTGAAAATAACCAAAGGCAATCTAAAAAAACAAAAGCAAAACAAAGGTGTTAAAAAATACAAAGGAGAAAAAATAGACATAGTAAAAAACGAACCAAAAGGTAATAACAAAACGAAGGAAAACCTCACATAGTAAAGAAAACAAGACATAGTTTTTAAAAAATAAAAAAACAAAGGAGAAAAAAACAAACGACCCAATCAATGTGTGAAACAAGAGGCAGTGGTGGTGGCGCGGTGGAATGACAGTGGTGGCGCGGTGGAGTGGTGGCAGTAGTGGTGGCTATGGTGGCAGTTGTGGGAAGAGAATGGAGGAAAGGAAAAGAGGAATAAGAAGAAGAAGGGAGAAGAAAATGAGAAGAAGAGAAAGGCAAATCGCTTAAGTGTTCTAGTCTGAAACATTACCGTCAGAAACGACCACTAGTAATAGAAAAGTCCGATGGTAATTATTACGATGCACAAAACACATCTTTTCATTAAACCTGTTACCGTCGGCAATGTGCGACGGTAAAGAGCTCCCCAAAAACGCAGCGTTTGTATTCGAAGATTACCGTCAGATATATCGACAGTAACCATATAAAAGGCGCCAAAGTTTAGTACCAAAATTTTTTCATTACCGTCGGTGTCACCATCATCGACGGTAACCATTTTTACCAAACGTAGCATTCCATGTCGAATCACAAATGCAACATTTTGTGTGTTTGTTACCGTCGGTAGTGTCTGACGGTAACGAGTATCACAAAATGCAGCGTTTACATGTGAAGATAACCGTCAATTGGTCAAACTTTTTCGATGGTAAAGAAAAAATGGCTCCAAATTTTGCTGCCAAATAGTTTTTCATTACTGTCGGCCGAACCGTCACCGATGGTAACAATTTTACCAAACGCAGCGTTCCATGTCGAGTCCAAAATGCATCGTTTAGGGTTAACTTTACTGTAAGATATTACTGACAGTAATACCCTAAACCCTAAACCCTAAACCCTAAACCCTAAACCCAATGCCATTATGTAAAGCTTACCATGGGCTTTGTCTAATGGTAAAACTCAACTAACTAATTATTACCCTTATGTTATTATTTTAATCATGTATGTTTATTACTATTTATTATACTTGTTAATTATTACTTATAAGTTATGTGTTACTTGTTATTTTAATTATTGTTAATTATTACTTGTTAGTCAGCAATTTAATTTATTTTATGTACAAATACACTTTAGATATAACATATACATTATTAATTTAATAAACAAACACCATACAAAATTTTTAAAAAAATCCTCTCATTGAATAAAACATATTTATTTATAAAAAACTACAACAATTTTAAAATTACATTAATTAAAAGTTTAAACTTAACAAACTAAAAACTTATTCTCCTAAATCAACGGGAGGGTCTTCGTCTTTGCTCTTGGAGGACGAAAAGGAGGAAGTAGATAGAGCTGCTGCATGTAGGTGGAGGCCAGGCGGCGGCGACAGCGAGAGGGTGGCATGAATGGTGGCGCAGCGAGTGTGAGAGAGTTTGGAGAGGATGGAAGAGCCACTGCGTGAGAAGGGCTTTTAAAGCAATCAGGGTTCTATTATCGTCGGACTTAACCGATGGTAACACATCGGTAATGGACACTATTTAATGGTGGTTTGAACTTTGAACGTTGGAGAAGACAAGTTTTTTCGAGGAGCTTCCGTCAGCTTGTCCTGACGGTAACACATCGGTAACAGATAGTATTTATTGTTGCTTTGAAGGTTGGGGTAGACGAGTAATCCGATGCGGTTACCGTCGGACGAGACCGACGTTAAACACCCACATTTATTGCGTAAACTTGTAATTACTGAGGACGTTATCGTTGGACTTGACCGACAGGTACAGGACAGTGGTGAAAACGTGGCAGTTTATGATTGGTGGTACTTTACTGTCTGTTTTTACTGACGGTAAAATTTTTCGTGCCTTTTCCAGCAAACAATTACCGTTTATTTTACCGGCGGCGTGGTCAGCCGACTATAATATGGTTCTTTCTTTTCGGTTATTTTTGGGCGAACTGGTTACCATCGGATGCATTTCGTTGTCTGACAGTAATACCGTCAGCGTTATGTCCGACGGTAAAGGCTAAACGATAATAGTCAAATTTCTTGTAGTGGATAGTTATGATTTGGGTACATCTCCTTTTGATATGTGCATGTAATTGGGGGTCAATTTGCTAGTTTCCCCTAAGATCATGATTTAATTCTCCTTATTTTTTGGTTTTTTTTTTCCTTTGATTCAGTGGTGTTGTTCATCAGTTAGCTGGGATTGCGTGTATGGTGTTATTTACATAATGGAGTTAATGGTGTTATTTACAAATCTGCTAGTAATGATGCTTTCGGTGGCAAAAGTTGTGGAGATAACGGTGACCATCTTAAGATTGCAACGGTGGTCGGAGGTCAACTGAGAGTGGTCGGAAGTCTTTTGGCAAGGAAAGGAAAGAAGATTGAGAAGAGGGTAGAGAGAAATTTAAAAAAGTGATTAAGGGTAAAATTAGTAATAATAACTAATTGCCTAACTAATTACAAATTTGGGGTTCATGGTCAAAAATAATAATTCAAGCTCTCTAACACAAGCCGTTCGATAAAAAATCGAAGTTTCACAAACTTGGACCAACTTACTTCTTCAAGTAACTGTCTAGTCCATGTTAGATGCAGCCCAATTGGCTACATTAGTTAACAGTACCACCCTTTGGACGCAACTCTGCCACCACTGATCAGTTAACATTCCCGTTGCCGTCTACCCCTCACCGTCAAAGCTGACAGTACCCAGAAATATTTTAGAAAAATCAATCTTTATGATCAACGCAAGTGTTCAATTATATATCTTCAGACTTTGAAACATCCCAGATCAGCAAGAAATGAGAGATGAGATGGAAAGAGAAAGGAAAGTTGTTGTGAAACGTACGTGTGGGGAATCGGAGCTCTAATGGTAGTGGGATATACGGTGGAATTAATGCTTCATTAATTGTGCAACATAGGGTTAAAATGATTAGAATACAAATAAAAGAATAAAACAATACAAAGAAAATATACCTGAGACCCACTCTCATACTTCAGCAAAAATTGAGTGGAAAGTGCGCTCAAAATCTTATTTCCATTATTAGTTATTACCCAACTGCATGTAGCTACAACGGTAGATAGACACACATTAAATTTGTTATCCTTAATCAAAAATTAACTAAATAAAATAATTTTGTTATTCTCGCAAAACAGCATCTCGTGATAGCCATGTGTAGTCATGTTGCCATTGATTTGAATTTATTTATTTATTTATTTATTTGGATTCATCATTGCCATTGAATATTTGATAGAAAATTAATAAGAATGTCTTTATGAAACAATATTGCAATTAGTTCTTTATTGTATTGTATGGACTGAACCTTGTGAATCGCTGAAACTCATGTTCACGTGACTAACTTTCTAAATTTGGCTAGCCAATTTGGGTTCATATTTATAATAATATTTTTATTTTAAATAATTTACTTTTATTAATATTTGCTTAATAGATTGGTGTTATTTTAAACTTGTTGAACTACAAATAGTTAGCTTTTCAATTTCATATTAATTAATATAATTATTAAATATAAATTAAAGATATATACAAAAATGATTTTATATAAATATATAATAGGCCAATTTTTATTGTATTTATTTACATTACTTTGATAGATAAATTTTATGGTAAACTGTATTAATTAAATTTTATATTTTTCGTAATACTTGTGGTTAGAATAATCTTTTATTATGATAGAAGGATAAAATTGTTATTTGATATTATTATTTTGCTCTTTTGTTAGCTTTTTCACACAAATAAATATGAGAAAATAAATATTTTTTTATTTTCTTTTCCTTCGTTTTCTTTTCATCTAAACATACTTGTGAAAAATATAAATACACTCAATTTTTTTCTAAATTTCTTTTATTTGTCAAACACATTCAAGTTTTGGTCCCCATAAAAAAAATGATACAAGTTCAATTTCCAAAAAAACCTACTTACTAAAAATGAAATAACCTTGTTTAATTTTTTATATTACAAAAACATTGTCTCTTGCAATTTTATAAGAAAACGTAAGTAATAATAAAAATGAAACCAAGCTTCGGTGTTCTGACAATCGGCACATGATAATTGATAACATATTGAGGAGAAGATTCAAGATTGGATGTTAGATAGGATAGGACTTTTAATTTGGTAGAAGAAAAAATTGACTACCCCAATACTCCTACCATTTATTAAAATAAGACAATGTGATGCATAAGAGATCATAGATGCATGAAGCACACTCCAACAAACAATTTGTTTTGTCCGCATTCAACTTTGAAAGATTGAAAGAAAATACTCCACCAGTTGCAGCTATTTTAGAATTTCAGAATGTTCATTAATTTTAAATATCTAATATAATTATAATTTTATTTTTAAATAGTATTTTTAATTTAATTGTATTTATTAATAACTATGTGAACAAATTAAGAGAGTAGATTATTGATTATATTTTGTTAGTGTTGAGTAGTTGTTAGGTTGATTGTGAACATGTTCTTTTGTTTAGCCCTTAATTAGTACGTGTTGCTTACCTTTTCAAAAAATGATTTGTTTCAATGAGTTTTTCTTAAAGAGATTTTAACGAGACTTCGTCTAGTAGGTTAGCAATTGTAGTTCCTTGCCCATTGGAAGCCTTAGGATAACCCATACAATCAGCAATATAACAAGGCTCAAGAAAAGAAGAAACACCAAATCTATGACCCTTCTTAACCAGAATATCCGCACAGAGGTTGGCTTATTGGTAGAGTTGGTTAAACTCAACAAATCCATCCTACAATGCTAGCTCATGAATGGCGGCAACAAGGGAGACACTAGAGTGAGTAGAAATAATGTCATTCTGACATAAAGCAATGGCACAACTAGAGTAAACTTCCACCTGAATCTTTGTGTAATCCAAAGAGTGAGCAATTTGGAGGCCATAAAGCACACCTCCAAAGCTCAACTTGGGTGATAGAGCAAGTGAGGAAATTGACACTAAAATCAACTAGGAATTTGTCTCGAGCATCTCTAATTAAGAATGACAATGGGGCAAGGTGCGATAGGAATGACAATGGGGGGTGGGGTTGAGGGATAGCCCCCCATCTCCCACCTCATGATTAAAAATCAGCTCTCATCCTCACGTGGTTACCCATATTCTATCACTCTGTGAATAAATGAGTACCTGCAGATATACTTAAGTATCCAATACATTATTAAAAAAACACACACACACAAAATGAAAGTCAACTGTAGCCAATAATCGTAATTTTAGAAATCCAATATAATCAAAGTTGTCAGAGAATAACAATATCCTCTCCATCTCGTTTAATTGGTGGGTATTAAAAATATTCATACCCATACTCGTAGGACAAAACTTTCTTCCCTGTACTCGTCTCGTCATTAGTATTATCCACGAGTATAAGTAGGTGCAAGAAAAATTTATCATTCCTATCTCTGATGATCCCTCCTCCACATTCATTAATAATAGGATAACTAGTAAAATCAGTAATGTTATGCTGGAAAATCTTTCAAGAGTGACCAAAACAGGCGTGAATTAAAAAAAAAAATTGGCCAAATGTAGTTCTATTTTTATAGACACCAAAAATATTCGTCTGTGTCATGTCATGAGATATAATATATAATTATGGATCTTTGGATTATTAAGCGGGTCTATATATATCGGTGTTATTTTTCACTCAACTACTACGATGATTATTTTCTTCAAAAAGTATTCACATTTTTCTTGCCATGTGGCGCGAAATTTTAATTGACATAAAATCTCAAAATTTTAACCCACACTTTGACTCGGTAATTAGGATATGAAAATAAAAATTGAATCAACATCATAAAAAACAATACCTTAATCTAAGTTTATTTAATTTTTTATGCAATAAGTAAATAGAACACCCCTTGCACACACACTGTTTTCTATGGAAAAAACAAATCTAAAATCTTTATTCATAAAAATTTTGGCGACTATTATTTGTTTGTTGGTGTATTTATAACATCTTATATTAAGTTAAATAATTACTAACGCTAAGCCCAATAACAATAGATTCAAGTCATTAAACACCTAAACTAGTCTTAAAAATAAATACATTTTGAACATCTTAAAACGTAAAACAATAGACTAAATAGCTTAAGTTTGACCTAACATTTTTTGAATAAATTATTATTTTAAATTTGTCAATGATAAAGCTTTGGGCTACACATATAGTCACTAATTAGTATCTTGACACATTCTTAATGTATATCTTTAATAAATGACTCAGGAAAATCTCCAAAGCCTTCTGTTAAGTGTCATATTTACGCAAATTCAACCAGTAAAATGACACTTGTTTACTTAAGTTTTCATGAATTATCTAACTAAATTCCCCACTTTTGTAGGATTTATAAATATAGTCTAAGAGGGATGCAAGCATACCAAAAAGACAGAATCAAGGGAAATCCCACAAAGAAGGAAGCAGGAAGCAAAAAGGGCAAAAAGAGTTAAAGAAGAGTTTTTTCAGGACAAGCCCGCTTAGCGGCATCATCATCTCGCTCAGCGGTATCCAACTGGTTCGCTTAGCGGTAGCGATTGTACCCAAACCACTGAGCGGTTGTACCTAAGCCGCCACATTTATGATGCCAGCCAAGCACGCCGCCACCAGCTGTCGCCGCAGAGAATCTATCAGAAAATCAACCACTAGTAGCCGCCATAGACGATCAAAAGAGCCGCCAGAAGAGACTATACTGCTCAGCGCACCGAACAAGCCGCTCAGCAGCCCTGACAAATGACGTCAGAGCAAAGCCGACACACAGAGGATAAAACGTGGCGGCGAAGAAAGCGGCGTCGCTCAGCAGTGTACCCCAACCGCTGAGCGGACTTGGTAAACTTTGGCCTATAAATAGGAGGCCGAGGCTTACACTTGAGACACATCTTTTACCATTCAGAATTCATTCCTTTCCATTTCCATTTGTACTTCAAAACTTAGGTTAGTTTAGCAACAAAGAGGAGGTTAGTGAAGGGGCCAAGAGTGATCAAGGAAGCACGGCGGTCGTTGTCATGACAGCGTGAGAATGTGTCATGGTAAGCGTCCATCACCTTGCCTCTCAGATTCTCTCTTGTAAGATGGATTTCTAATCCTCTTGTTGTTGGGATTTTGATGATTATTATAGCATGATTGTATCCATGTAACTTTTACATTTATGAATTTATCATCTTCTATGATTTGCATGACTTGATTTTACACTTAACGCTTGTTTTAGATTAGCTACCTCAAAGCATGATTTCAAAATGCATTGTTGTGCGTGAAAACGGCATCATAAAGTTGGAACTAAATCAATTCATCTGATAAAGCCTAATTGCTAGAAATAAAGTTAGGGTTATTAGTCGTTTTAACATCTGAAATAACGTTGATTTACTTTGTTAAGTTTGTGCAAGAAATTGACAACATAATAAAGGAAACCTAATAATCTTTTCATGCTCGAAAGAGATGAACAAGTTAAGAACTGGTGACGAGGAATCAACGAAATGATAATTTTGTTGTATTAAGTAAATGGATACATGAAACTATAATAAGATTCAATTCCCAACAAGCTTCCTGATCTACCTCTGATTTGTTGCCTATTTATCTTTTATGTTGTTTATTTACTTATCTAAATATCAATCAAATTACCAATCCTTCACTTTATTGTTTAATTAACAAACTCAAGAACGATATTTATGCAACTCTCTATGGATACGACTGTACCCAACTATACTGTAATTGGATTCCTTGTGAATCTAAAAGCTGTAAAGAAGGATATATTATTAAACGACGAGAGTGTAAAAAGCTTTCAACACCTTCTCTAATTCTTGTAATTCTTGCCTTTGTGATAGGTCCTACTAAAATTCTCATCTTATATATCATCCAGTGTTATAATGTTGAATTTGTCCTCTAAACTTGTATCACTATCTAATGTTAATGTTGTTATTGGCAAAATTTGTTGTACAATCATAGTTTTTTGATTTATACTTTTTTAATTAATATAAACTGTTATGGACTGGGTCATGAAGGCCCATCCTAGAACCCATACCCGAAGGTCTGCGGATCAACCCAACCCAAGTCAGCACCCCGCCAACGACCAGAGAGATTCTCGGCTGGCGACCGACACTCCCTAATCATTGGAGGCCAACTCAACGGAAAGATCCTCGGGATAGCGGAATTCAAGGCCCCCACTCAGGTATTTAAACCTAAGCAGCACACCAGGTACGCCTAGAACCCAGTATCACTGACTTAAGCATCATAATCCTTGTAGGTACCTGTCCCGGTGATGCCGAACCCGCAGAGAAGCTCCAGGATCCAAATTGCATTTTGGAATCACACCCTCGGTACATAAAAGACAGTTTGTTGAAAAGAGGGGTAAGTTTACTAACCTCTAACAAGGTTTGTCAATATTACACTTTGTTTCTCTAATTAGTCAATTTATACTAATTTTTCATTTTTTTTTATACTTCAAAATTTACATTTAATGAGACTTAAATCTAAAACTTCATACATACTATTCAAACTTTTTTATCATTATACTAAGCCACTAGGCTTTAAGTAACCTTCCATCATTAAAGCATTTGTGTTTGTATGTGTATTGCTACATTTTCACCTTCTTGCATTGATGACACCATGAACTCATCACCATCAAACCAGGTTAGCTGATTGAGGAGGGTACCATCATGATGATGTTGACGATAGTGGTACCTCTTAAGAACTATTTCTCCCAACAATTTAAGTTGATGGGAGAAGATAATTTTAATGATTTTATATTTTTTTATATTAAATCTCTTTGCAGTACCATTGAAGTTATTTTTTTATGTGATATTGTCATATATGATTTTTCTCAATTAATTTAATTTATTATATATATATATATATATATATGAGTCCTACTTTTCAAAATACGATGTACTCCTCCGTTAATATCATCAGATAATAGATTTGATTGATTTCTACTTATGAATTCAATACGATCTACTCCTTCATTAACAAACTCTACCTAATATCGTCATAGATTTGATTGCATGATGTCTACTTATGAATTAAATAAGGTTTTTCTTTTGTACTAGTTAGTGGCCTGTGCTTGACACGGGTGTTACTTGTGTTTTAATTTTGGATAAATCTCTCAATTTAGTTCTATTTTTTTTTTAAATTTGTCAATTTTACCATTAAATTTTTGTTTTTCATTTTAGCTGCTATTATTTTTTGAATCAGTGAATTTCATTTCTCTTAAAAATTTACGTTCAATTTAATCCATGCAAACTATAAAAGTTAGACAAGTTAAAAGTTCACTTCACCTCATTCACGTCAGAAACGATGTCATGTCGTGCAACTATCAAGAGCACAATAGCACATCCCCCTTTAACTTCATCGCCATTACTAAGTGAAAACATGTTTTAAATACTCAATTTTTAATAAGGATTAAATTAATCGATTTAAAAAAAAAGAATTAAAGTGACCGAAAAAATTAAAAAAAGATGAAATTGACCTATTTAAAAAATAATAAAGAATAAATTAGTCAAACAAAAATTAAAGAAATAAAATTGTCAGAGTTAAAAAATAACAAAGAATGAATTGAGAATTTATCCTTTAATTTCTAATGTATCATATCAATTAAAAATATTGTATTTATTTATATATAATTTAATACTAGTTATGTTAGTTTAATTTTTTTTATGTAATTAATGGAATTCTTGAAGAAACTAATTTGAGTAATTTTTGAGATAATTTTAAAATGAGAGTGTAGATAATAAATTGTAAATAAACATCCAAGAGTTGTAACGAGAGAAAAAAAGATAAATATTGATTTTAGAAAATAAAATTAATAGACCATGTGTCATGTAAATGTAATAGATAATAAATAAATTAGCAATCAAGAGTTGTAGGTCAGAAGATAATAATTAATTACTTTTCTATCCATTTTTGTTGTCATTTAAAAAAATATTGTTGAAGATTAATTGTCATTTGATTAGATTAAAAAGTATTAAATACATTATTTACACTTATACTCTTATTATTTCTCATATTTTTCATAACACTCATATCTATAGTACTTATTGATCAAGGTTAATTTTATCAATGCACTTTATATTTTTTCTATCTTAATGTCAATTAAATAATTTCTTAAATTTTGTATCTTTTTTAAATGACAATAAAAAGTAAACGGCAGGAGTATTAAACAGAGAGAATTAGTGAGATACATGTCATGCAAAAAAAAAAAAAAAACTATTCATGGTAAGAGTCTTCTCCTTTTTAAACAAATGTCGTAGGTTCAATTATCATTTTAGATAAGTGTTAAAATCAATATCTATTTTTTTTAATCATCTATAATATGTAAAGGAATTAGTTACACTCTAAATATCTCTGGAGAAAAACAAATATCATGTCATGTGTCACTTAATAATAGATAACACATGCATCAAGCCCTCACAAAAGGCTTTAATTTAATAGTTAAGTAATGTTAAGTAGCTAGAATTATTGTCAATTTTTTTGTTGAAAAAATTAAATAGAATGATTAGATAAATAAATAGAGTAAAAAAATAGTCATTAATTTAATGGTTTAAAGATATGATACATTTGATAAGAATTTTTAAAATAAATTCTAGCAACATAGTATTTACTAAGAAAAATCTGACGGCTTTTGTCAAAAGACAAAATGTTGTACCATCTTTTCGTGAGAAAATACTCAGATTCAGATAAAAGAAAACAAAGAAGTAACCAAAATCATGTTCTTTTGTCGGCAAGAAAGTAACCAAAATCAAAATAGAGACTCTTTCTTCATCTACCCAAAAAAACAAACAAGACTCCTCTTTTGTCATGCAGGTTGCGGTTCAACTTTATCCTCTTTCCATCATCAAATTTGGCCTACTATACTTATTTTTATGATTTTTTTTTAAATTCGTTGGTTATTTGTTTGTACCAATTTGTACTGAAGGGGTACAATTTGGATTCTAGAGCTCCTCTGCGGGTTTGGGGTCGTCGAAATGGGTACCTACAAGAATTCCGACGCTCAAGTCAGTGAATGTTCTAAATAAGGGAAAATAGGTTCTAGGCATAACTGTAACATCCTAGCTAACTGCATACCCTCGAGTAGCACGCAATGCTCACTAGAATGTTAATCATTGGGTGGGATTACTTATAGTCCCTTATTATCCTTTGAAAAATACAAGAGTAAGGGAAATATGGACCAATTTAAAACTTTTACACTTGTTACTTTCATTTACAAAATATGAGCCACGCGTGAATCAAATCATGTAATACAAACGATAGAGCTGAAGCTTAAACGTAGTAATCATCAATGACATAAATAATTACATAAACAAGTATCTGGTCCATCACAAGTTACAACCCACAGAGTATAATAGTAGTTTACTTATATAAACCAAATACATCAAGTTACATATCAAAATATAGCAGAATGTAGCAACATGTCCATCTGAGGCCAGGCTGGGTTGGCTGGTCCTTGGTCCTCTACTGCTCCGCGTGCGGCTCCTCGTGGGGCTCCTCGTAGCCCTCATACTCTTCGCCTGCTCCTGGGAAGCATAAGCGAGTGTGGGTGAGAACAGTTGTCCTCAGTGGTTAACCTTGGCATGGGGATCTCTTTTTCTCGCTTATCAACCTGGCCGCTCAGGTGTTTCTAAGTGAACATGCATACTAACATCCTACTGATTATTATCTGGCCTAAGGTCCTGAACGGCTTTATCTACTTTACTAGGTGACTGGGGAATTAGTCTTGCTTATCTAAGTTCTCGTGCATGTTAACTTTTCTCACGTATATACTTAGCCGTCTCGAGCGTTCTCTTGACGGTACTTACTTCATACACATACTTACATACTTTATCATATATTTATGCATCACATACTCATTCATCACATTGTTCATACACATTCATTTCATGCTCTATACATGGGGTTCTCTTACGCATACCGGCTTGCCCGGGTTAGAGTCCTTCTTTCCTTTTCTTATGCATACCGGCTTACTCAGGTTAGCGTCTTCTCATTCTTTTTCTTAAGCATACCGGCTTGCTCGGGTTAGCGCTTTTCCTCTAGTCCTTCGTTCTTGTAGTCGAGGCCAAACGACTACATCCACTTCTGCTCCCAACTTGACGACGACCCAGCTGCGCTCACACCAGAGTGGTTGCTAACCACCGATGGGGTCTAGTGTCCATCGCCGCTAATCAAGTGGGCTAACCTCCACTAGGTAGGAGGCGGGGGCTGGCCCTTGCGACGCAACCAAGCATTGGACTCATACATCATCATCTCATAACTTTAGGTGTGACGTCACCCTTTCTCATTCATCTGTTCTTTCTTTCTTTCTTTTCTTTCATTATCATTAACCAATCCACTCCTTGGGGAAAATTGGTGAGGGGCGTGTCCGCCAAGAGAAATGCATCCTATCATATAGCTACATACTTGTTCCCTAAGGTTCAATCATGCTCTTAATCTTTACGTGATTAACTTCTAGTTCTCATGATGCATGATAGCATAATTATTCCTAACATACACATATTCTACATGCAATGCTCCACATACATCATCATACATAATCATAAACATAACACATTCATTCATCCTACACATGCTTGCACTCTCTCATCAACTTCGGGGTTCCTCCGCGGAACCCGCCCAGTACTCGCCCTCCAGGGTTTCTCCGCAGAACCCGTTCAGCATCACTCCTGGTGGCCACTCGACATCCTTCACATAACCCTCTCATCACCGTAGGGTTCCTCCACGAAACCCATTCAGCACGACTCCTGGTGCCCACTCGACACTCTTCACGTAACTCTCTCGGCATTCCAGGGATCCTCCGCGGAACTCCCTCAACACCGTTTTTGGTGCTCACGCAATACTCCACGTAACCCTCTTCGCTCTCCATGGTTCCTCCGCGGAACCCGTTCGGCACCACTCCTGGTGCCCTTCGACATCCTTCACATAGCCTTCTCATCACTTCAGGTATCCTCCGCGGAGCCCAATCCGCACCTTCCCAGTACCCGCTCATCAACTCTCGACTCCTCTCAGTCATTATCCGCGGAACCTCTCAGCACCATCCCAGGTGACCACTCATCAACTCTCTGGGCTCTCCTCGGTCTACCTCCGCGGAACACTCAGTACTTATCTCGTTACTTATTTTCTCTCATTCCCTCATACTCACTCCCCCCCGGGATCCTCCGCGGACCCCAACCAACACCATTCCTGGTGCCCGCTCAACGACCTTCTAGATCCCTTCAATTCCTCTCCGCGGACCTACCCCGCTACACTTGACGAACCAGACTCTCTTTTCTTCGTTTTTCCTGCTTTCTTCTTCCTCTTTTCTCATGAACTTCTCTTGAGTTTTTCACACATACAAATCCTATCTAGTCCAGGTCACAAGACCCTTCAGAGTCATCTCCTAAGTCCTAGCATAGCATTTCTATCATAATTTATCATAAGACATAAAAGCATATAAACACATACAAGCAAACATAAGTCACCAAGGGGTGACCAAGCCAAGTTTACCCACTTGTAGGAGAACCTAGTGGTGGTGATGGAAGCTTGGAGTGAAGTCCCAAAGGCCTTGTTGTTTCCAAAGCTTGAGCTCCTCCTTTCTCCAAGATAAAGATCCTTAAGCAAGGTGGAGGGTGATGAGGTTTTTCCTCTAGATTTTGGGTGGAAGAAAATGAAACCAAGGTGAGGAGACTTAAGGGCTGTGATTGGGTTGTGGAAGGTGGAAGGAGATGGAAGAAGTGCTTGAGCTCTTGGTGGTTTGGTGGTGGGCTTTGAAGCTTAGCTTGGTGGGTGTTTTTGGGAGGATGTAGAAGATGAAATTCTATTGCAAAGTGGGGGGGGGGGGGGGGGCTGGGTTTTGGAGGGCTAATTGTGAGGAAATTAATTGATTTTTGGAATAAAGAAAAGGTGGTGAATAGTGTAAGGCATGGGCTTAGGTATGGGTGGGTATGGGCATGTGTAAGAAAGGTATGGTGATGGGATTTTGGAAGCATGACTTAAGGGATTGGACAAAATCCCAATCAGCCGTGCAGCCCTCTCTCACTCGGTTCAGCTGCTGAAATTTCATTTTATTCCAGTTCCGGTTCGCTCGCAGTGTCGGTGCGTCGCACACGGTCGTCTGAAAAATATTCCGTTTATACCGTCGCGATCCTCTAATTACCCCCTACCTAGGGGTATTAATACTTTAAGGCGTTTATGAATTTTTCTCCGGGGAATTATTTTACCTATTAGTTTCCCATACTAATTCCCTAATCGTGATTAGAAAATTAGTTAAATATTTATGTTTTACGATTATTTTTCTAAGGAAAAATCGGGATGTTACAATAACTGGTGTGTTGCTTAGGTTTAAATACCAGAGTGGT
This sequence comes from Nissolia schottii, assembly GCA_003254905.1. Taxonomy (NCBI): domain Eukaryota; kingdom Viridiplantae; phylum Streptophyta; class Magnoliopsida; order Fabales; family Fabaceae; genus Nissolia; species Nissolia schottii. The sequence goes on from QANU01033812.1 coordinate 22,138, forward strand.
GGTCGTGAATTCCGCTATCCCTGAGGATCTTTCCGTTGAGTTGGCCTCCGAGGATCGTGGATCGTCGCTCACCCGATGGAGGATATCACAGGCTGAAAATCTCGCTAATCGTTGGCGGGGTGATAACTTGGGTTGGGTTGAGGTTGATCTGCGGACCTTCAAGTTTAGACTCCAAGATTGATCTTAATGACCCAGTCTATAACACTCTTAAAATATGTAAAATTAAAAAAATAATTAATTTTATGTTTATCTTGAGAAGCAAAATAGAAGCTGCTTCTCTGGCAAACAAAAGCAGTAAAAAAAAAAATCTTTCATATATATATTCTTGAAACATATTTAATTTATGCTTTAAGAGTAGTATTAATTATTGGTTTTAATTTGTAAAGAAAGAAAAATTCATGTATGATTTTATATCATATTTAATGATTAATGTAGGGTTCAAAAACTTCATTAACTATTAATTTTTTTCTTTTTAATGTCTTTTAAACACTAAAAATTAAAAACAATTGTATTGGTATAGCACATATTAAATATTATTTAAGATTGCACAAGAATTTTTCTTAAAGAAAAACAAAAAAAAAAAATAGACAAGTGTGTTTTTATCATCAATTTCCATAAATTTCTCGTCTTCTTATTAATATGACTTTAATTTTTAAATACCGTAAATGTAAAAAAAGTAAACTTTATATAGTCATCTAATTATATGAGGTCACTTTAACAATTTCTAATAACAAAACTAATTATTTTTAAGATAACAAGTTTACGAGTCGATTAATTTTATTATGTAATAACATATAATTGAATAACTTTGTAAGACTCATTTACAATTTATAGAAATTAAATTACTATTATTATTATTATTATTATTATTATTATTATTATTATAGCCTTTTACTCAAGCAAACGCTATAATTGCTTTATTATAGTTAATTATTATTATTGGTTTAACTTTTTACACTATCACTATCCATCATTTTTTTTTGGAGGTGAACACTATCACTGTGAGCATTTAAAAAAAAAAAAAAAAAAGAACACCATCGCTGTCTATCATTATCATTAGTGTTTATTTTTGCCATTTGCTGCTAACAATTTTCCACATCCCTTGACAAAAGTTAATCTTTCGGATATAAGCCTCAAATAATCTTTTAATTAATGGACTAATGGGTCATGAATTGGATGACAAAAATCATTTGGTGACAATGTAAAAACTATTACTAGTAACAATTAAACTTCTTTTTAAAAATAAATTTACGACAAAGAAAATAATTGAATTCTTAAAGAAATCTAACAATATTTACAAATTAATATAAATGATATATTAAATTTGGCACTAATAAGATACAAATACAATCCACATTATGATTTAATTATAAATTAATGGAACATATGCAGTTTTGTTTATGGATTAAAAACTATTAATGTCTAAATTTCCTTTAAGTTAAAAACCAATACAACATATATTATAATTTAAAGAATGCATTACAATTTTTTCATGATAAATATGAGTATTTTCGCCATATGTAAGATTATTTATAAGAGAAACATTAAGGAAAAAAAAAAACGACCCAACACAAAGGATAAACAAAATCATGATAAATAAGATGATAACTATTCTCTTACTTATATTAAATAAAAAAATTTAAACAACGAAAAAGAAAGAGCGGTAGGTTAAAAAAAATATATGACAACCTCCATTAATAATACACAAAAATAGAGATTTGAAGGAAGAAAAAAAAAGACGAGCAAATATGTATGTTCTAAACCGTTTTCGGTAGGTTCGTGGTAAATTAAACTCTATTTTTTAAAAATAAAACTAAACTCTTTATTTATTTGCGCCCCCAAAATTGTATATTTTTTTAATGTAAACTGTGATACATTAAGTCAGAAACTTTAAATAATGTGGTCGTATATGATTAAAGATAAAATGTTATTTTTATTTATTAATCATAAAATATTATGTCAACGATTAATAATTTATTATTAAATAAAATATTATTTATAATTTAAATTTTATTTAAATCTTATTTAATAATAAATAATTATAAATTAGCATAATATTTCGATTCGTAATCAATGAATCCACATATTTTTTTTAATTAGAAAGTAATTACGAGGACTCATTGGCAATGCGTAAGGGACTCATTCCAATTGTGTTTATTTTCATTAAAGGACTCATTCCAATCATATCCCATGGCAATGTAAAAAATAAACTCTTAACTGATTTGATCAAGATTTTCTTCTTTTCATTTTCAAAAGAAGACGATACACTTATCTTAGCATTGCTTTACATGCTGTCTCATACCAATGTAGTCATTGAATCTAAACTAATGATAAGAGGATTAACATAATACTCTCATTTTTATTTTAAAAAAGAAAGCATCTTGATCTTGATAATTTTATAAAATAAACGCTACCAAAAAAATAATTTTTTATTTTTTATTTCAAAATTTTCATTTTTAGACTTAGTTTGATAATTTTATGATACTTTCTAAAAGTTGTTGAATTGTCTAAACTCTCTTAAAAAATTATAGTATTTGTTTGGTAATATAATTTAAAAATTGTTCTCAAAAAGCAGAAGTGATAAAAATGATGTTTGGTAAATATATTGTTAAGTTGTTCTTAAAGGGACATTTGTTTCAAGGTATTTTTACTTATTCTCGAAAATGAGTAATTAGAAATGTTTTATTTCCGAATTTATTTAAAGGTATAAAAATTTATTTCCTAGGTCAAATCATTCTCAAGAAAGCTACATACCCAAGTTTCTATGTATTTCTATTTTAACATCAAAGGTTGAGAATATTTTTATTCCATGTCATGAGAATGGGAATATAATGCAAAAAATAATAATTCATCCTCAATTTTATTTAAAAATAATAATAATAATAATATAGTTAAACTTATTAAGGGTATTTTATAATTATTATTCATATTCCTGGGAATATGTATTACCAACCAAACATATTTATAATTTATTTCTGGAAACCTAAAAAAATATTTACAAAACTTTTAATTGTAAAACAAACAAGTTTTGTAAGATATTTGGGAATGACATTATTGGATATTGTATTTCCGGAAAATGTGATTCCTGTGAATATGATTTTAAAATTTGAAACAAACGTCACCTAAAATATAAAATGATTATAATGTATATAAATAGTAAAATATTATTTCTATTTTAATATTTTATTAATTATTAAGTTATAAAATTAAAATTTTATTAAAATTTAAGATTATTTAAATTATTGACAAACTTTGGAGAATCCATTCTAAAAAATCTATTTTAAAAATTCTCATGAACATTTCTGACTCTAAAAAAAATGAGGAGAAAAACTCTTTTTTTTTAATTTACATTTATAACCCCATGTGCTTTGCTTTATAGCTGTAATACGGAATGTGCTTCTCATGACAGGTTATCACTGCCCGTTTCTTCCCCGTTCATTCATTTTCTTATATATGCTGCTTCACTGAGTTTAGTTCTAGAATTTGTTAAAAATAAGAAATTTAGCAAAATAGAGTATTTATCTTACGTGACACGTAAGAAATCGCCTCTTCAACTATATTATTGATTTATTGTATATTTGATCGGCCTTTTCATTTGGGCATGAAGCGTGGACATAACATCTGATTGTTTGAAATGGGAAGGCGGGATTTGAACTCATGACCAACTTGGTCATAAATACTCTTATACCATCTTAATAATCATCTCTTCAAAATTACCAGACAGGTTATTTAACTGTTTCGGCATGTCTTTGACTCAACGTATATAGTTATAATTATATAATAATAACAATAATTTAATTGTTCATTACTGGCATTTTGGTCCCCGGATTAATTGGTCTGAGTCCTAACCAATAATATATAATATGTGGGATCTGAGAGAGTCCAATTAAGGTTTTTCAGTCCAAGAATGCATGCAATATTGTGTATGTTCTAATTCCTGAAGCACTCCTCTCTATGGTTTTTGCTGCTCACTGCTGCCAGCTCATGACATTGGATGAGACAAAGCTGGTTTTGCAGTTTCATTTTGTTGTTTTCAATGTGGACATTTTGTACTGTTTCTGACTTTTGTTTCAGACACGCATCTCGTGACTATAGTGTTTTTTCTTCTTGCTTATTTTGTGTGTAGGATTATATAGCGTAGTGCATCTTTGTTGCAAATTAAAGAGGACTGAGACTAGTGAGAGAATGGGGTTTCTACAGCTCTTTGCTGTTGCTTCTTTCCCCGTGATCAAAGTGTTGCTGGTTACTGCACTTGGCTTGTTTCTTGCGGTTGATCACATTGATATACTTGGAGCAGATGCAAGGATGAGAGTCAATCATGTAAGTCAATGCCCTTCATTTTGCTTTTCCAACTTTATCCCTCTCTTCCTTTCTTTGTTTCTTCTTCTTGTTATGGGGCCGATTATTGATTCGGATCCTCCAGAAAAACACAAACTGTGTTTTCCTTAGATTAGATTAGATTTGTATTACACCTCGTTACTCTTCTCCCAATATGTCGTGGGGTCCGCCATATACACAATGAGTCGCCTAATGTGTTTATATCTTTTGAAGGGTCAAAATAACATTTTTAAATATATTATAATATTAGTATTATATTGTTTTAATACAGAGTAGACAAATTTGGAGTAGCAAAGAGCAAAATTCTCTCAAGAGAGACTTGTTACCCCCATTCGATGTCACTAATTAACTAATTAATTACGAGTAACATTCAGCATCTTGTGTTGTGAATATATTATCCTTGACGCAATATTTGAAAGATATATGGATTTCGAATCAAGAAGGGAGATGCGGGGAGGTCACTGTAATAATGACATTAATAAAATTAAGGGAGATAAGTGTCGGTTTACAAATTAGAGGGGAGTAAGTGCAAAGGGCTAAGTAATTTGCTGACAACAGTGATGTTTCTTTTTGACAGATTTTATTTTTTGTGTTTAATCCTTCACTTGCGGGTAGCAGCTTGGCCAGTACACTTACTTTTGAGAGTTTTGCTTTGTTGTGAGTATTTGTTTCTGTAAATCATATAATTGTGCTTCTAATTAAGTGGATATTTGTTCCTTCAATTTAATTCACAGCTTCTGCTACATTTCTTTTGTTGCCATTTAGGTGGTTCATGCCAATCAACATTTTTGCTACATACTTATTAGGATCAGCCTTAGGATGGATTCTGATTAAAATCACAAGGCCTCCGAAACACATTGAAGGTCTAATTTTGAGTTGCTGTTCTGCAGGTAAGACTCCCCCTCTGCACAAAAATGAATAGATGCAGGAAGCTACATATTTATCTCTATGATGCTTTTCCACTAGGTCCTTTTGTTGTTATGGTTATTAAACAATACATAATTGGAAGGCTCCTTTTTGTCTAAGATATTTAGTAATCACAACAATGAACTATAGGGCGGATTTGAGATATTTTAAATCACCGAGGCGAAAATGTGGTTATGTAGTCTTTTTAGTCATATTACAGATCATATGCATAAAACAAAACAAGATCACAAGACAACAGTCTTATGGTATTGAGATCAAACTTGCCAGTTGTCACATACATATTTCTATTTGTTGTATTTGGTTCTCTCTGCCCAAGAATTGGCTTTCTTTCTTCACACTTCTCAGATTCTTCAACAGAATATATATCCTATGAAAAAAAATGTTGTGTAGGATTTCAATATATGTGAAGGTTGATTCCACCCCATTCTTGGATTTTGAGTGATTATAGTCAATATATGCAGCAAAGATTCACTAAAACTAGGAAAATTGCTGCATTTATTAAGTTTTGGAATGTACACATCAAGCTGCATCATCAATCATTCCTTGCCTGATGCATATTTTGGTTGAACTCATCTTTTTAGATTATATGGACAGGAAACTTAGGAAACTTGCTCTTAATCATTCTCCCGGCTATATGTAAAGAGAAAGGCAGTCCCTTCGGAGATCCTGATGTCTGCCATCAATATGCGATAGCTTATGCTTCACTTTCTATGGCGGTATGCGAATTCGTTAAGCTCTATTCAGTTCCTGTTTTCATTTCCCGTTTCCATTTTCTGTGTTTCTTGTTTTCACGATTTTGCGAATGACATATTAAAAGCTGGAAACATGATTTCATTAGATAAATAGTTATTTCTATCTAATTGATCCTTTCGTTTTATTTTCCGGATTTGGCTGACTTCAGATTGGAGCAATTTTCTTATGGTCTTATGCTTACAACATAATACGGATTTCCGCAAGTAGAGTCCACAATGAAGGTAACACAAGCAAATTGAAGGCTTCTGGGGAGGCCTCACAATCACATCCAGAGAACTTGGATGATGCATATACCTTATTGCTTCCTAGCACAGAATCTGAGGAATTGAAGGTTGTTACAAATTCTTTTTCACTGATTATAATTTCAGAGTAGTTTTCTTCACAGATATTTTATAGCCTACTAGCCGGCACTTAGAAAACTCAACAATGACAATACCAACTTATAAATAATGCTTATTACAATAAATTTCAACATAATTAAGAAACATGTAGGGTACATATTTCACAATGAATTTACAAAGGGTGAACAGGACAAGGAGAATCAAATTTTGTTCAACTTTTGTTTTATTGAAGTTAGACAGCAGAGTTAACACTTCATCTATTTGCAGAATGTAACTTAAGTAATCCTGAATTATTTACAGAATGCGGAATCCTTAATACGTAAGAGAATTGTCTAACTTAATGTCAATCCATTATAAATGTATCATTGAGCACAATAATGTCCTGTATAAGTCATATATAATCTTTTGTATTTTTTTTCTTTTCATTTCTTCTATTGCAAGAGCTGTAGTCACATAAATGCTCTGGTGTTTTCTTCCAGATTCCGATCTCGCGCCGCTTGAGGATGACTTTGAGCAATGTCAACTTCAAAGCCATGTTTGCACCTTCAACCATTGGAGCAGTATGATACATTTTCATTTCTTCGTGTGCATTTAGTAATAGAGGCTGCACTAGTGTTTGTCCAATGATATTTTTTCTGTAAAGAAATATTGAATGTGAAAGCAAGGGAAGCAGGATTGAGTTTGGTTCCTTTGGACATACTGCAAAGGAGTTTAATTTTTATGCAATGTTAGTGTAAAGGAGTTTAACTTTGTCAATCAATCATATGCTTTCACATTGGAAAAAGTGAGTGATAGTTGAGGTTTTGCTGACGTGGCATCACTTGATTGGATGTCAGTGTAAAATTCTTTTAAAATGATGGTGCATAGAAATCAAACTAGAAAAGGAATACTATATGTTAGGAATGGCAAATAGTTCATGTTAAAACTTGTTACGTGAGTCTCTAAATAAGGGTATTCTTTTTTCCATCACAGATTATTGGCTTTATCGTTGGAGTAGTCCCTCAAATACGCAATATCTTGATCGGAAGTGATGCTCCGCTCCGCGTGGTTGAAGAATCTGCATCCATGTTGGGGTATGCATTCCATAACTTGCTCATCAAGTTTTAAAGTTATAGAAGATTGAAAGCCAAAACTTGTGCAAAGGACTTATTTTATCTAGTACAATATTGAATGCTATTTTCTTTACGTGATAGAGAACAGCTTTCTAGTACCTAACAAATTAGAAATCTTCAAAGCTTTCTGCTCAATAGTTGCAGGTTCTAATCCTAGGAGCTAGGATAGTCATTTGCATCATGTTGTTTGCTTAAAGGAAAAGTCACTCTCTTATGTTTGCTTTCACGATTTTGTGAAGAAAATCGTAAAAACAAGAAAACTTTGTTCCATGCTTTCATTTCTAGTATTCACTATTTCCTTTCACAAGATCCTGACAAAACAAAAACATATTTAAAACAGAAAATGAATACAGAAACCTAGTTCAACTAATGCACGCACACTTTATTGTTTATTACCAAGTTCTCTAGAAATGTTCATGCCTTAACATTTTCTTAATAAGCACCATTTCCTTACTTATTAATGCTGCTACTAGTTTATTGTTTTGCCATTATTCCTCTGGAATTCAAAGGAAAAACATGTCAACCTTTCATTTTTGTGTCTCATTACTTTCAGTGATGCAGCCATCCCAACTGTGACCCTTATATTGGGTGCAAACCTACTTAAAGGTAAAACTATTTGTAATTTCCCTCTGTTTTGATTTATTAAAACAAAAAACTAATGTTATGGATGAATTGGGGGGGGGGGGTTTTCAGGTTTGAAGGGAACAAGTGCTCCATTGTGGACCATTGTGGGAATTGTTGTGGTCCGGTATATTTTGTTGCCATTGTTGGGTATTGTAGTTGTTAAAGGAGCAATACACTTTGGTTTGGTGCAGTCAGATCCCTTATATCAGTTCATGCTTCTCCTTCAATATGCACTTCCTCCTGCTATGAATATAGGTAACAATACTCTACCTACATGACCTTGAATCGTTCTAGTTTGATTTTTGTTGACAAGCTTCTTTTTATTTCAAGGTGATGGCTGCAATGCTCCCTCTTTAGTAGAGAGAGTGATACATTTTGTGATCTAAGGCATTGGATCACAAAGTGTATTTATGGATCCTCTTATGTTAAAAGTGTATTTATAGACTGAATTACTCAAATGTGTTCATATGGCAATTCCTAATTCACTTGGTAATTCTTGTTCACACTTTACTCTCTCTCCTTTGGCAGGAACTATTGCTCAATTGTTTGGAGCTGGTGAAAGTGAATGCTCTGTGATCATGCTGTGGACATATGCCTTTGCTTCAATTGCGGTTACCCTTTGGTCAACCTACTTCATGTTGCTAGTCTCTTGATTTTTGTATTCATTAATTGATATGCTAATTTCTTTAATTTCTATAATACTTTAGTGTTGATGCTATTCTACTATATATTTTTGTATGGAAACAATTCTAATCATATTTAAAAGGTACGGTGAAATATATAATATTAGATCACAAAAAGTAACAATTATAAGTTGTTTTTTCTCAAATATTGAAAAGAAAAATAATTAAAAAGAAAAAAAGAACACCAGCATCCCTCATTAGCCATTATATATATATATATACACACACACACATGTGATTTCCTATATAAGGTGCAGTGTGGCAAGATTCCTTCTGGCTTTGCCCCTTTTCCATGTGACATGGATGCATTGCATTGCGACGTGATGTGTTGTTGACTATTGAGGGTATAAGAACATGTCCGTGTTAGTATTATAATTAGCATAATGCTACTTCCATTCGACTAATCTCTCTATCCAATTTTATTAAGATACGCTTTTTTTTTTTCATAGTTAAATTAACAATACTTAATTTCACAAATTTTTATAAAATACATTGGATTACACTTTTAAGTGAAAAATTAAGTAAAATAATTTAGATGCAACCTACATTTACCATCATGATATTAGTAATAGTTTAATGGTTAAATTTAATCTTTACTTCACATGTTTTAAAGACATAATAATATTTTTCTATACTTTCGAGGAAAGTCTAATGCTACTTTTATGTTTTTATTGACTCTCTTGTACAATCAAATTTTATTTGATTTATCTTAAATACTCTTTTCTTTCTTAACCAAACTAATTATTTAAAAATATTTTCATAATAACTCATAATTTTATTTAAATTTTTATAAGTATTTTAATATTCTTATTACTCTAGATTATTTTATTTTTTTTACAAATAACTATTTTAAAGAATTTGTAGATTTACTTATTTAATATAATTTAAACCTATATAGGTATCAAACTAACGAGATTTTAACATAAAAGTAATTAACGTGATTTTTACTTTTTTCTAAATGATAAGTTCATTTTTAAGTTTATTAAAAAAAACTAAATTTTTGAATTCAAAATTTGTCATATTAATAAAAATTCATCAATATTTTCTCATATAAAAAAAATGTAAAGTTGAAGTCTTTTGAATGAAAAAAAAAAAAGTTACTATGAAAGCTGTTCATCTTATTAGACGTAGAGACCCAAAAAAATGTAAGCAGTGATAGTTTAAAAAATATACCCACAAAAATGATAGGCCTTAAAAAGAATAGAAACAAAATCTTTTGTTACATGGAATTGATATATTTCTTTTTTGGCAAATTCTTGGAATTGAACGAGATATTCTCAATAAAAATTTTCAATTGAAAATATAAAATGTAATCTCTTACCATTAAGTAAAGAGTTAAAATTCGTACAATGACAAAAAAAAATGTCACACTTTACTTTATTAATTAAAAATTTAACTGTGAGAAATCATTCTGAACGCAAATAATTGATATACACTAGTAGGCTGTTTTTGTTGACGCTGGTATATGTCACATGATGATGACAAATCAAGCAGCAGATGGATTGAATTTTGATAGGATTTTGGTAGATGAAAAGTTGACCTACTCCTACCATTCCTTTATTTTGAATGTGACAATGAGATGCACAGGTGCACGAATCGCGTGCCAGCTAACAGTTTTTGCTAAGTTTTTAATGTTAGGTTTTGATCAAATTATGGGTAAATGTTTTGATTGGCCTTTAAATTTATTACCAATATTTATATTAGTTTCTCAACATAAAAAATATTTATTTGATTTTTAAATATTTTAAACTTTACATATTAATTATTCCTTCTAAAATGTTCTGAAACTAATGAAGGTAACATTTAAAATGTTCAAGAATTAATCAAAAATTTCTTTTTTAAAAGATCAACGTGGACATCAATAAAAATTTAGAAACCAAGATATTCTTCCTAAATGATGTATATACCATTATAGAAAACAGAGACTTATCGATGGTAATTTACCGACAAATTGCTGGCATATTTTTGTTTTCCAGCAGCTGTGTTAGTTGTTTTGGTTAAGATAACGGTAAATCATATCATTTTGCAACAGTTTGTGTTTTGATTTGTGACGGTTTTCCTATTTCGGCGGTTTAGGTGAAGATCAATAGCTAGAATACGAAATGTAAAATGATAAAAGAAAACCTTAATCCCTTGAGTTAATCTAAATGCGGGTTAATCTCTTACAGCTTTACTAGACCTTGATCTTATAGAAGTAATGTTCTAGTTTATTGCCAGTGTCGTTTTCATTCTTAGTTCATTCTTTTTGGCTTACCTAAAATTGTTTTCTTTCTATTTTGTTTTCTGATGAAAGAGAACATTAACCTTAATTTTCTGCCAAACTAGAGATAACATCCTTAAAGTTATGAATGAGTAACTGTTCTATTATGTATCTTTGAATTATATTATTTTCTTTAATTCCGATTTGACCCAACTCAATGTTCCCTTTTTTCCTTTCAATTTTCATGGCCGGTTGAATGATCACCCCCCGAAATGATGAAGCAAATGTTGCCTCTGTTTTTTGATGCCACTATTATGTTAGGTGCATTATGTTATTATAAATTTCAAATTATATTGTTGACGCCATTGTTTCTTGTAAATTTTACTTTTGAAGGGAACTCCTTATTTGATAGGAATGTCTTGGCCAAATTTTTTATTTTAAAAAAATATAGAAGACGTATTTGATAATTATTATTAAATGAAAGAAAAAACAAAAGTGTGTAGATGTAATAATATTAAAGTGATGTCGTGGCTCAAAGGCAACGCTATTAAACGTTGTCAAAGGAGAAACTTTTTGCAATATTTTTCAAACTGCTGCTAATCTAATAACAACAATGGGTATTCAAGTACTCAGTAAAAACCGCCACTAAATGATTTAGGAACAAATGTATGCAATGGTTTTGGAACCTCTAGTAAACAACCATAACTTAAGAGAGATCTTACCAATGAATCACTGAAGTGATAATGAGTTTTACTTTCTTTTTAATGATTCAATCATCACTTTACTTTTTAAAGTGAACGATCTCACTTTAAAATATTTAAATAAAAAATATAATTCAAATACAAATATATTAAACAAACATGATTGCACTATTACTTATAAATTAGATATGATTTGGATTTTGTTTTGTATTAAAAAGAAAACTAGTGGCAGCTTTGTTGGCAAAAAGACAAAAAAAGTTGCACCCTTTTTCCGGAGAAAGAAACTTTCATATATTAAGGTTAAAGGATAAAAAAAAAAAAGGTAAAAGAATCGTATTCTGTTCTTAGTAAACCAAATCAATTAAAAAAATATCTCCTTCTCAGACAAGATTGCGGTTCAACTTGATCATCTTTCGTCACCAAATTAGGCCTAATATGCAAGATGTTACATAAGATAAAAAAAATAAAAATAAAATAAAGACATAAAATATGAAATCATAACACTATTTAAATTATAAGATCGTTCAATTTATATAATAGTACGGTGAGATTAATTGATTTCTGTAAACACTACTGGAATATTGGAATTTAGGGGCGGTCATTAGCAGCGGTTTCTGATAACCGCCGCCATTCCAATCAACAAAACATATGGTGGCGGTTTGTTGGAAGTTGGAACAGCCGTGAAAGGTTAACATTTTGCGAAGGTTTCGTAAAAGTAGCGGCGGTTTGTAATTTACATAATAAAGAGAAAAAAGAAAACGAGAGAATCGGGAGTGGCACACCCACACTGCCACGCAGACTCTCTCTCTCTCTCACCTTCTTTCTCTCTCGAGCGACGACGAGGACGAATCTTGGGAGCTCCGCGACGACGGCAGCGACGACAGCTCCTCCTCTCCTTTGATCCCTTCCAACCTCCCTCCCCCCAAGCCTTATCCCGCCGCTCCACCCCCAAACCCGTCTGGGACACCGTCAAGCGAGATCTCTCCAGGATCGTCATCAACCTCAAGCTTGTGGTGTTCCCCAACCCTTACCGTGAGGATCCAGGCAAGGCACTACGCGATTGGGGTCTGTGGGGCCCATTCTTCTTCATCGTCTTCCTCGGCCCCACTCTCTCTTTGTCCGCCTCCGTCAAGAAGGTGCTACGCTATTTTTCTTGTAGCTACCTATGCATTGCTTTATTCAGAATCAGATAACAGAACATAGCTTTATTACTTGATCTAGATCTGGATCTAGATCTAGATTTCTGTATCTCTTTTTATGAATTGTTGATGCGATTAGTGGCTGCTTATGCCTTCTCTACTTGATTGTGCGGCCTGGAGAGACATACAAACACTACATGGTTTACAGATTCACAGCAAGCTAAATGGACTTCTAAATCTTTTGGATTCATACTGCATGTACAGCATAGTGCTTGATGCAATTACAAGAATGTTTATGAAAATTTATTCCGATGTCACATTTTCTTTAGTTATAATATGAATAAGTTCTAAATAAGAATAATGATATCTTCGTACGTGTGATTCCCCCCCCCCCCCTCTTTTAATGCTTAGCTTTAATCTCTTTGGTTAAGATTCATCTGGATTTATTTGTTTTTCATTCTTGGGGTAAGGGTATTATTACTTATTTAATCATTTCCAAAGTTCACAAACCAGTAATTTTGTGCAAAAACAGGTGGGACTCTGAGATAGCAAACCAGAATAATATGTACATGCAATTGAAGCTGAAGTTCTAATCATTGAACAATTATCACACACAACTCATTGCAAGAATGCTGCTATAATAGAAGAGACTAAATAAGTTCTGCAATGTAATTTGATGCTCATGGTATCACATTGATCAAATTTCTGCACCTACAGGCAACAGTCAAAAGTCCACAAAACTCCCCTAATGGCATTATAACCAAACAGGACCCCAGGAAAAAAAAAAGAAGATCCACTACACTGAAGTACCCAATTCAAAAGTAAAATACACGTTAAATATACATTGTCCCTCTGGGGGATAGCATCATTGGAGTTTTTGCTAGGGATGCCAGTGGGGACCTAACAGAGAAGTCACTAATATGTTAGACCTTTTCTTCTCTAATTGATAATATCTTCCCTATTTCCCATAACTTTCTGAGGAGCTTTCCAAGCATTATGGGAACTATATTACAAAGACACTACTTTTTTACAATTTCTCTGCATCGGCATCTATTTTTGTTTGTTTGGGATTATGTGTTTGGCATAGTATTATCTTCATCTCTTTTTTAGGGACTTGGGTCTACAATCTGTTGATGATTGATTTTATATTGAGTATACAACATATGCAATGCAATCATCCCGACCTACACAAAATGGGATGGAGGCACTGTTATATTGGGCATGATTGTAGCTCTCATGTTGTTACTTTTTGTTGATATTAGTTTAAGTAATTCATGTTAACTTTTCTACCTAGGTACCCCATTCCACCTTTTGATTTTTCTGTTAAAGGAGTATCTTCAATATCAGTGGATGTGCATAAATATGGTTTAGCTCCCAAAGGAACAAGTGTAGTTCTATATAGGAATCATGAAATGGCTTTGCTCAAAAAACATTAGGCAATGAAAGATGATATATTTTCAAGTTTTCACTTTATACTTGAATTCCAATTTCGGTGTTAATGCAAAGCATTGCAAAGAATATGATGTGTTCTAATCTTCAAAAAGTATACTTCCTTTCATTTTCCCTTTTTCCGGTGCCAATGTCCATCAATGTTGTAATAGTAACAATTCAAACATGTTTATTTGTTTACTAGTATTTATGGCTTCCCTCTGTTTTCTGCTCATGGCTGTTACTTCTAATATGCAAAGAGACTTGATATAGCCTTGCCACATTCGAGTTTTTTTTCCCCGCTTTTCATATTCCTTGTTGTCTTTTATATTTCAAACTGATAACTAATGCATTTTCTTTCTGACTTCTGGACTCTGCAGCATCAATACAAAGCTTATGTCTGAATTCAAGTTGTAGTTTCTGTTTTGATAACTATCTCCATCGTTCTTTTTCAATTTCAGGCTGAGTTGGTTTAAATGATGCTTCGGTGGCTTCCTAGAGACATTATAGTTCATAATGAAGACCTAGAAGGTTTTTATAATTAATGCCTTGATTTTTCTCATGTAAACTCGTGCACACAGATGCTATCAGTTTATTAGTTTTCTTGACGTGACTTTTCTTTTTCTTTTTGGTATGGTTTGACCAAACAGGTTTCAGACTTTGGGCATGCAAATTGGCATTGGATTCTATTACACATGTAACCACCCGAGTAATGGGAACCTTTGGGTAGGTAACACTTGCATTCCTTGAATAGAGATAATAGACATTGCATTCCTTCAGAAACTTTTTTGTGTTTGAGTTCTGAACTTTTTTTTGTTGATGTCCTTGACCTTGGGTCAAGATCACATGTAGCACTACAAAACCTGCAACTTTGCAAGCAAATATTAAATATTAATTAGGGAAAGCTCATTTTTTTATTCATGTATCCTAATTAACACTTATTTTTATTGACTGAAATACTCATATAGTCATATGTATGTTAACATTGTGTATCTTTACTGTTTGAAACAGAGGTATAGTGTGTGGAGGCTGTGCTGCTTAATACACATCAATTGCTTACTTTTTGATAAGGTGTTACTTGGGTTAGAAGCTTCAAGGTTCAAGTGTGGAATCCTAACATTTGATTAATTACATATATGCTTGTATTGTAACTGATGTAAGTTACTAATATGTCTAGTTTGTTATTTCACTTCAAGGACCTTATTTTGTTGACAGTGAGAGGGAATTTTTCATTCTCTCAAATTATTACCTAGGCATTGGCATGTATTTATATGTTACCCGATTCATTAAGCCAAGAGAACTATTATTATTTTATTTGGAAATTTCATGCCTCTACAAAGTTATTGTAGCATTTGAAAAAAAATATATATATAATTTTTTTACAGGAAAAAAAATAAAATATAATTTGAACCGCTGGTAAAGGAATATTCAATTTCAAAACACTGAAAATAGAGGCGGTTAGAAACCGCTGCAATTTTTCTTCAGAACTGTTAAATAATAAATTCCGCGGCGGTTTGGAACCGCCTCTAAATAAAATGAAAATTCGGATTTAAATAGTCGCGGCAAGGCACTTGGTGGCGTGATCCCAGCAGTTGTCTTGAACCGTCGCTATATGCTTATCGACGGTGGATTTAACGGCGGTTCAGAACCGCCGCCAAATGCTTTTTGAATAGTAAAACCTGTAAACTGGTCTAATTTTTAGATTTGAATTGAACCTTACTAGTAATATACTCTTTCCATTTCTTAATATTAATATTTTTAAAAAAATTAAATTATTTCATATTATTAATCTCTTTAATATTTTAATGTAAATTAATAACTATATATCAATTTTACCTTTAGTGGAGAGAGATTGAGTGAAAAAAAAAATTTAATGAGAAAATGAACCATTAATAAAAAAAATATAAATAATAATGTAATAAATTAATTTTATTTTTTTAATAAAATTAAGGTGATTTAATGACTTCTAATTCCTGTGCATTACTATAATTATATTGTACTGGTTTGAGGAACCCCATCTTAATTTGTCCTTTTTTGTTCCCCATGATCTCATCGCATTTTCTTACCCTTCTTCCATGATACTTTTTTTCTCAGTTAACCAAGCAAAGTGTTGTCAGTTTTCATCATGAAACCCCATAATTATTTCTTCTTATTATTATGAGTTGCGTTTCATTAACTAATGCTCTTAATGCTCTAAAAGCATTAGATAAAGAAGTAAAAAAATAAATTTTGAAGGTGTAATTCATATAGTGTCATTGAAAATCAATAAGTTTCACTTTTTCAGTAAAATATTTTTTCTTTTATTTTTTTTACAGAGCTTAAGAACAATTGTTAGTTTTTTCTTTTACGTGTATCATTAGTGTGATTTTTTCTTTACACGATCAGTAATTACTAATAATAAAAGTATTTTTTTCTTGAGGTAGTGAAAGTGAAATTAGTATAATAATACTAGTAGTGAAAGTGAAATTAGTATAGTAATACATAATTAAATGATAATATAAATTTTTTACTGTGCAGTGAAATTAAATTATTATTATTATTATTATTATTATTATTATTATTATTATTATGATCATAACCTTTTACACCATCAAACCATATAATTGTTTTGTCATGGGAATGAAATAATAGTGTGTTAAGAAGTGACCTGCCTAAATGGATGCTTCAATTCTTTGAATTAAACGTAGTCAGTTGGCCAATTAAATATCGATAGTTAAAAATCAACACTCCATATTTAATTGCTTTATTATAATAATAATTATTATTATCTTTATTATTAATAAAGCCTTTGGGAGATTTTAATTATTTTTGGTCACATTATTAATTATCCAATAATACCCTTCATATTATTTCTATTACTTACATTTAGGTTTTGTTATTTTGTTATTTCGTACCTCATGTTTTTGTTCAGTTTATTTTTTAAATTCAAAAGAAGTTTTTCTTTCAAGTTTTTGATACCCGAAGGGTACCATCTCCTCTAGTTATTATTAGTGATTTTTTTTTCCACGTCACTGTCTAGCATTATCATTGACATTGTCGTATCATTATTAGTTGCCTACCCCCACGTCCTTGTTGTCCCTTGATTAATTCTAATAGTTCTATGTTAGAAATCCATGCTTATCACGTTTTGATTTTTAGATGCAATTCCACAGTCAAATGCTTGTTGAAACTGTTTTAGTAACTCTTCTTTTGATTAACCAAAATGTTCTAACTTTTAAATCTACCACTTTTTTGCTAACAACTTTTCAGTTTTCACACCTTTCTGCGATAAATATTTTGTATAATTTTAGAACATATTTAATGGGTGTTTTAAAAATATTGTCAACTATTAATTTTTTTTAATTTTTTATATATATTTTAAACATTATAACTTAAAAATAATAATTAATAATGTTCTTAGAATATATATTAAATTTATTTAGGAACATGCAAAATTTTTTCCTTCATTTAAGGTTGATTTTTCCCCTTCTTTTACGAGTATTTCCAATGGCACACCAACCAGATTGGAAGGCGCCAAATCACAAATTCAACAACAATAAGATTATCAAACCAATACAACACCTGGAGGTTAAGGCATAGTTTGGTGATTAAAAGAAGAAGAAGAAATTTCATGAGGTTCCCATGGTGAGATACTTTGTTTCTGATTTTTAAACATTAAGGGTGATTTTTAAGAGTATTTATTAGTAGTTTATTAGAATTGACTTGTAATTTCTACAAATTAAAAAACTAATATCACTTTAACTTTTAATAAACATTCTTTTTAATATTTATATTTGTTATAGAACAACTTTATTGAGTTTAGCTAACCAATGCTCTTGAAAAAAATTAAAGTGAAATATGGTGAGGTTTTCAATACTTTCAATTTGTTGATAAATTGAAAATTTTAGTTTTTCAATAAAAATTTATTGTGTTTTGTTTCTTAATAAGTGTCATAATGATACTTATTAGCAAAACTTAAATATATTTATTAAACACTAATCTGATGACTTTTGTTTATCAACCGATACTTTTATACATTTTTTTAGTTAAATAGTATTGTTATAACTTTTTGAGATCATTAAAAAAATCAAAGAACTATGAATCAAATATTCCTTTAATTAATAAACTAGTGGGTGAGGAATTTAGTATTTTCACAAAATATAATAAGTGTTAAGAAAAATTAATTTATTATGCACCTTCATAAGAAAGGTGAGATAGACAAACATAGATATACTTTTCAAAAGAAAGACTTTGTTGTTGTTAGGAGTCAAATCTGACTCATTGCAAGCACCGTGGCGTGGCTCACAAGATTTGATTGCATGTTTCATAACAATTAAACTCTTTATTTATAATTTAATTTCTATTTTTCCTTTGTTTAAACATAAAAATGTAATTGTTGCTACCCTCGCGTAATCTTGCTTCAACTTTTCCCTTGTTGGACCATTATACCCTTAACGAGATGCAGGATCGAGCTCAACCGCCTCGCCTCCATAGGCCACCTTTCTTTGTTATTATTATATTACTTTTTTTTTTTTTTTGGCCCTTTTTCGCTTTAACACATAATGTTCCTTCCCCATTCATTCAATTCACATGCTCATGTACCTCTGCCTTCCTCACTATAACGAATCAACAGAAGCAACTCTTCTGAAAGCGTTTATTTATAGGTAAGCAATCTTCTATACTATTTATATATATAGAGAGCCAGCCAGCATGGTAGCACGTCATGATTCTTATTGCATGTGCTGATCAAAAAAGCGTCAATCAAAGTACCAATTAATATGGCACATAATTTATGGTTGAAATACCTACCTTGTTAGTGCCTGCAATCAATCAGTGAGTTAATTAATGTTGGTGAGATCAATCTTGTTGAGAAAGGTAAGGTGGTAGTATACGGTACTAATTTATTTAAAGGCTGCATAAATATGATTTGATTGTTGATTTCATTTTGGTCCCCACTCCATTAGTTTTTGAATCTAGACGAGTCCATCTAATTTGGCTTGAGTCAAGTTGGACCATTATGAGAAAGTTATGGCATAAGTTTCTTTTTTAGGCTTGATTTTGGTTAGAGACTTGAGCATGAGTACTGCAACGCTAATTTTATTGCTTTGTAACTTGGACTAAAATCTCAAACATGGCCTCTTAGGGCACCAGGTGCACTGGGCCGCTTATAAAACTTGAATCAGTGATTTTTTTTATTAAGGGGAACAAATATCGAACCTATGGAACTAACCCTGTTAATTTATTTTGACACAGCTTTGGGATTAGACATTGGTCGGTAAAACTGTCCCAACATTTATTGGTATCACCTTTTTTATTTGGGTTCTGATCATATAAGTTCTCTCTGTCCATGAATGCATTGTGTATGATCCAATTACTGAACAACTACTCTCTATGCTTATTGCTGCCACCACATGACATTTAAGGTCTTCTTCTAGTAATGGGACAACTTTTTTTTTTTTTTTTCACCATCTGTTGGTTTCTTTTCTCTTTGGTTCTGTGGGGTGGGGTTTTATCTTGTTGTTTTGCATGTGAACATTGTACTAATTCAGATTTTGCTTCAGATATATCTTTGTGACTAGTGTTTTCTTCTGTGTGTGTAGGATTAGCATACATTTGTTGCTGCAAGATTGAGAGTGAGAATGGGGTTTCTACAGCTCTTTGCTGTTGCTTCTTTCCCAGTGATCAAAGTGTTGCTGGTTACTGCACTTGGCTTGTTTCTTGCAGTTGATCACATAGATATACTTGGAGCAGATACAAGGAAGAGAGTGAATCATGTAAGTCCTTCATTGCTTTATCAAGTTCTTTTTCTCTTTTTCTTTCTTATGATTATTTCTCTAAGGAGGGTAAAACTCGGTGCAACAATAAGGTTACTTGCCTTTTGACTTGGAGGTCATAGGTTCAAATCCTCAAAACATCCTCTCAACTTGCAAGGTAAGGCTTTGTGCATCTGCTCGCCCCAGGTGGGAGTCTGGAGTCTCGGTTCAAAATATGAAAAACAGTCTCCTTGCTTGTGTGGATATGGCCGCATGCATCTACCCTCCCAAACCGCACCAAGAGGGAGCCTCGTGCATTAGGCCGCGCTTTTATTTCTATCTAATTTGCTAACAACAACGGTCTTTACATTGACAGATTGTATTTTATGTGTTCAATCCCTCACTGGTGGGTAGCAGTTTGGCGAAAACACTTACTTTTGAGAGTTTTATTTTGTTGTGAGTATTGTTTTGTAATCATATAGCTATGCTTTTAATTGAGAGGATTGGTGGTTCCTTCAATTTCTGTTGAATTTTTGGTTGCCAATTAGGTGGTTCATGCCATTCAACATTCTTGCTACTTTCATATTAGGCTCAGCCTTTGGATGGATTTTGATTAAAATCACAAGGCCTCCAAAACACCTTGAAGGTCTAATATTGGGTTGCTGTTCTGCCGGTAAGACTCCTCCTCCTCCGCACAAAATGAATGGAAATCATGTGTTTATATAAGCTTCAAACCTTTATCATCATTCCTTGCCAGGTGCATACATTGGTTTGGTTGGATTGGACTCATGTTTTAGATTCTTTGAACAGGAAATTTAGGAAACTTGCCTATAATCATTCTCCCGGCTATATGTAAAGAGAAAGGCAGTCCCTTTGGAGATCCTGATATCTGCCGTCAATATGGGATGGCTTATGCTTCACTTTCTATGGCGGTACACGCGAATTCATTAAGTCTTATTTGGTTTCTTCTCATTTCATTTCCTGTTTTCACGATTTTGTGAAATTGTGAAAGAAATATCGAAAACATGAAATAAAGGACAGAAAAAACAAAATGGAAACGAAAACCAAACAGTTATTTCTATCTAATTGATTCTTTCTTTTCATATTCTGAATTGAGATTCGTTTTGGGGACTATAGATTGGAGCAGTTTTCTTATGGTCTTATGTTTACAACATAATGCGAATTTCCTCAACTAGAGTCCACATAGAAGGCGGTACAAGCAAATTGAAGGCTTCTGTGGAGATATCAGAGTCACATCCAGAGAAATTTTCAGAAACACTTGATCCTGCAAAACACAACTTGGATGATGCCTGTACCATACTGCTTCCTAGCACAGAATCCGCGGAAAAAGTGAAGGTTCCTACAAACTTCTCTCTTTTAAAAAAATGTTGTTTGGGTTGACTTAAAAAAAAATACTTATTCAGAATATTTTTCTTTGCGTGAATTTTGTAACTAAGATTTGCATTTAGAAAACTCAACAAAGATAGTTCCAACTTATATATAAGGCTTATTGCAAGAAATTTCTATATAATTGAGAAATATAGGAATGCAAGTACAAATTTCGCAATGAATACGCACAAGGGAAAATCAAATTTTGTTCAACTTTTCTTTTTATTCAAGTTAGACAGCAGAGTTAACAGATCATATAGCTTGGGAAACATTTAAAAAAAAAAAAAAGGGGAAAACAAAAATGTCACTTAAGTAGTTCTGATTTATATGCAGAATGCAGAGTCCTTAATATATAATCTCATAGAGCATCTTTGCTTTTATTGTAATGTCCAGTATGAGTCATATAATCTTTCTATATTTCTCTTTTTCATTTCTTCTATGGCAAGGACTGTAGTCACAATAATGCTTCGGTGTGTATTATTTCCAGATTCCGATCTCAGATAAAATCAAGCGCCGCTTGAGGACGGTTTCGAGCAATGTCAATTTCAAATCCATGTTTGCACCTTCAACCATTGGAGCAGTATGATAACATTTTCATTTCTTTTGGTGTACTAGAAAAAAAAAAAAAAAAAGAATACTATTTGTTAGGAATGACAAACAGTTCATGTTAAAACTTGTTCTGCATGTCTCTAAATAAAGGTATTCTTCGTGTTTTTTTCCCCTGTCGCAGATTACTGGCTTTATCATTGGTGTAATCCCCCAATTACACAATTTCATGATCGGAAGTAATGCTCCGCTTCGCGTGGTTGAAGAATCTGCATCCATGTTGGGGTATGCATTCCATAACTTGCTCATCAAGATTATTTTTCAGTTATAAAAGATCCAAAGTCAAAACTTGTGTGAAAGATCTTAAGAACCATCTCTCTCAAAAGCCGCTTTATATTTATATTGTATCTCTTTACAAAGGACTTATTTTAGCTTACAATATTCAATGCTATTTTTTTTACATGATTGTTAACTGCTTTCATTTATCTAACAAATTTGGAACCTTTAAATATATTTTGTTCTGTCATTGTTCCTGTGGATTTCAATGGAATGCATCTCAATTGCATTTTTGTGTCTCATTACTTTCAGCGATGCAGCCATCCCAACTGTGACCCTTATATTGGGTGCAAACCTGCTTAAAGGTAAAACTATTTAAATAATTATAATGCTAGTTCATTCTCCTTTTCCTCTATGGTGATTTATTTAATAATAATAATAAAAAAAAATAAAAAAAAGAATGTTATGGATGAATGGGTTCAGGTTTGAAGGGAACAAGTGCTCCAATGTGGACCATTGTGGGAATTGTTGCAGTCCGGTACATTTTCTTGCCAATGTTGGGTGTTGTGGTTGTCAAAGGAGCAATACACTTTGGTTTGGTGCAATCAAATAATCCCCTGTATCAGTTCATGCTTCTACTTCAATATTCACTTCCTCCTGCTATGAATATAGGTAACATTGCTCTACTTTTCACCATTGAAATAGGTTACAAATAATTGTTTCTTGCTAACAAAGTAATGTGAACTTTTTGATGAGCTCGGAACCTTGCTCTGACCCTAGATTAAGGCGAATTTCCTTTGACTTCAACTGTAATTCCTTAGTTTTAGTACACATAACTAAGCTTGCTTTCTCTCCTTTGGCAGTAACTATGGCTCAATTGTTTGGATCTGGTGAAAGTGAATGCTCTGTAATCATGCTGTGGACATATGCTTTGGCTTCAATTGCAGTTACCCTTTGGTCAACCTACTTCATGTGGCTAGTCTCTTGATTTTGTACTCAGTAATTGATATGATTATTTTGTAAACAAAACTTAATGCGGAAACGAAATTAGAATTGAGGGAACCAACCTCCCGCCATTGCTTTTCTCTGCAAACAATCTCGTCTGTTCCTTTGGTTTTCCAAACCCTCACTAGCTCTCAACTTGATGGTGTTTGTTTCAGAATAGAGCAGTAGGTTCAGTGACCCAAAGGAAGAGCAACACACTCCCTTTTATAAACTCTGGCCATCACAGAGTCTGGTGAGTGAGGAGCAAAAAACATGGGAGAGGTTGAGAGAGGTTAGCCAAAAATGGACCACAAAATAGGGAGCATGTTAAACCACTTCTCCTAAAATAAANTTCAGTATATAGCTGAATTGTAACTGATTGTAGAGGCATGATTTGGAATAGAATTCTCTTACTCATTCTTTGCTCACATCTTCTGTTCTTCTCTGCTCTCTGCTCTCTCTCTTTTCTCTTCTCTTCTTCCTTTCTTCCTAAACTATTTTCATAAAATCCTACTAAATATTTCTTAATTTAAATTTTAAATTTCCCTAAACTTATTTCACTTGACCCCACTAAATCTTTCCTAATTTAAAACTAACATTCCCTTCCCTCTAACTTTTAAAAATTCAAAAAATAAAAGTTAAGCAATTTAAAAAATAAGATCAACAAATCTAAACTAATGTTCGTGCATAGGCACAAGTACTAAACTAGCTTTTTAAAAAAGATGAGTTCTTGAACTTTTGGGTTTTACTGATTCCAAAACTGTTTTTAGGGTTTTTAATGACCTAAATGTTTGCAAATTTTGATGCTAGGTTTGGATTCCTTGATGAGTTTGAGTGAGTTTTGTCTCCGAAGGTTTTGCCAAAATTTAAGGATTTTACTATTTCTCTCATTTCCATTTAGTTATTTTGACCAAGTTAATAGAGCTTTTGTGTGTTCCTATTATGCTTCCATAGCTTTTGTTGAAGTTGTTAGAAGTGTATCCCTAAAAGTTTGCTGCACGTTGCCTTAGGGAAGAAAAACATCTTATATTCAGTTTATTAACATTGGGAAGGGGGAGAGGTATTGATCATATACAAATTAAGAAACCGCTACTTTATAATATAGACATAACTCTTATTTTCGCCTATTTCTCTCTACTTCTATTCTATTTTATTTTCCTCAGTTAAACAGTTAGATACTTTCCTCGATTAAACATTGAGATACCTTGCCAATTCTAGAGATCTCGGATATCCAGATGCATTAACTAAATCTTGGGGATACTGCATTGGCAGAATAAATCCTTAAGGATTGTGCATCATTGCACAGGTGGTTTTTATGTGTATGTTTCTTGAGTCTAGTTTACTTGAAGACAAACAATTAAGAGTTTATACTATTTTCTAGAGTTACATTGATAAGAATTTTAGTTTCTATTATTACACTTTGTATTTGGGTTTTATTCTTATTCTTGTTTCTGACTTAAATTATTTAGTGATGATTTTATTTTTTTATTTCGAGATTATTTGTAATATTTGTTATTTTTTATTACCTTTTACAATAGGCGGAATACCATAGAAGACCAAAATTATACTTTTTATCGTAGATTTTGAGAATTGGAGGTAAAGGAAGCTTTGAAGCAAATGGAAAATGGCAAAGCAATGAGACCTAATAATACACCTATTGGCTCTCAAAGTTGTTAGATGAAATCATGAGGTCGAAAAAAATGCCAGATGAGTGAAAGAGTATCTTAGTTCCAATCTATAAAAACAAGGGAGACATGCAACACTGCTCAAATTATAGAGGGATTAAGCTTATGAGCTATACTATGAAATTATGAGAGCGAGTAATTGAGTGGAGATTGAGACAAGAGACTCACATCATTGAAAATCAGTTTGGTTTTATGTTAGGGAGGTCTACCACGAAAGCGATCTACTTGTTGAGGATATTGATGGAGAGGAATCGAAAGGATCAAAGAGACTTAATATGGTTTTGATTTGGAAAAAGGTATATGATTCGGTGCCAAGGGAGATTTTATGGAGGGTTCCAGAGAAGAAAGGAGTTTGGATTGCCTATATACACAAAATCAAAGATATGTATGACAGGGTCCCAACTAACTTGAGAACACAAGGGGGGCAACAAAGGATTTCTCCATCAAAATTGGTTCGCACCAAGGATCATCTTTAAGTCCATATCTGTTTACCCTAGTTTTGGATGCTCTTATTGAACAAATTCAAGATCTGGTACTACAATGCATGCTTTTTGCAGATGATATAGTTCTGGCAGGAGAATCAAGAGAAGAGTTAAATGAAAAGCTAGTACTATGGAGATAAGTTTTTGGAAGCACATGGTTTTCGTATACGTAGAAGTAAGACATCATATATGGAATGTAATTTTAGCAATAGGCGTATAAGTTCTAAGTTAGAAGTGAAAATTGGGGGCGATACTATACCACAAGTCAAGTGTCAAGTATATCAAATTCAAATCCATTATTCAAAATGATGGAGAGAGAGAAGATGGGATAAAGCATGTAGATCCACAGGTCATAGGATCGAAGCTAGTGAATGAAATGGAGGAGTGCTTCGGGGGTGTTATGTGATAAAAGCTTACCACTCAAGCTTTAGCAAAAATTCTATCGCACAACTGTAAACCATTGATGTTGTATGAAATTGAGTGTTGGGCGGTGAAAAGCCAACATGAAAATAAACTCAATGTTTTGAAAATGAGGATGCTGCGTTGGATGAGTAGACACACTAGACAAGATAGGATTATGAATAAATATTTTAGAGAAGTTGGGGTAGCACCTATTGTGAAAAAAATGGTAGAATCTCGTCTTAGGTAGTTTGAACATGTGAGGAGAAAACCTAAAGAAATCCTAGTAAGGAGAGTAGATCAGATGACAGGTAGTTCATTAGTTTTTTTTTTTTTTTTTGGATAAAAGCAGGCAACTCATTTGTTAGAGGTAGAGAGAGACATAGAAAAATCGTAGATGAAACTATTAGAAGAGATTTAGTGGTTAATCACTTGAATGCAAACATGGTTCTTAACAATATAGAATGGTGTCGTTTGATTTGTGTAACCGACCCCACGTAATGAGACAAGGCTTGGTTCTGATTTTTAATCACATCATATAAATAGGACATTGTCCAAACTTAGGTACCAGGTAGTCCAGAACTTAAACCACCTCAATTAGGATCTCTTTGCTTGATTCAAACCTAGGAGATGGAGAAATATGATATCATCTTTCGATTCTCTCCCTTTCTTGGTGGAAAACTTTACCTGGCATTTCCATGGCGTAGATGTACATAGGGAAACAAATTTTTTGACTAATTTAAGGGCCACTAGAACTCCCATAGAATTTCAGGTCACCTGAGTCATTTTTTTGTTTTGGGGACTGCCCCTCATTTGGTATTTAGAGAAATTCTTAGCTAGGCATGGTCTACTGTATCATCTTTTAGGCACCCAAATCATTTTAACATATGTAAAATATTTTTAATGATAGGTGCAGTTCTGTAATGGTGCCCGGGACCTTAACCATATCAAAAAATGATTTGTCTGCCTAACCATGTCCAAACTAAGAATTACTCTGGTATAATCTGAAGTCTGTATAATTTAACAAATTGCATGACACTTTCTTGAATTTTATGTAGCTGACTGATTTTCTTCCTTTATAGGGTCCTTTTGTCAATGGGAAGGACATATCTGCAGCCGACCTGTCACTCGGACCAAAACTGTACCATTTGGAGATTGCTTTGGGGCATTATAAGAAATGGACGATACCTGATTCACTTCTATTTTTGAAGTCTTACATGAAGGTATCTTCAAGATGATCTTATCCTCTCAACATCTTTTGATCATTTTCTTGTACTTTAGGAAGGCAGTTTTCAAGTCTAGAAAGGTTGCATGCTACTTCCCTTAAACACGCATTTTCACTGACACTGTTCTGAAACAGCAATGGTTGATTCAGTTCATGTCCAGATGATATTTTTGCTTTGTCCATGTGGTGTTCAAGAAACCATAGCTAAGGATTAAAAGAGTTTATAAGCGACAAGAAAGACCTGATCTCAAAAAATTTTCAGAGCTCAAATGTTTTCACTAAATAAGATACTCTGGCATCAGCATGCCTAAATTTTCTTGTAGTTATCTGAAGGTATCTACAATGGAGTTCACTAATTGATTGTTTGTCAGGTCATTCAACAGAGAAATTCTTTTGTTCGAGTTTGTTGTTTGCTTTAACCTATAGCTAATAATGCATTAAATATTTTGTTTATCTTATAGTTTACTATAGCTAATAATGCTGTTATTTACAGGATATTTTCTCAAGGGAATCATTCGTTAAAACACGTGCACAACGCGAAGATGTCGTTGAAGGTTGGCGTCCAAAAGTGGAGGGCTGATTTCCAGTTATATATTATTTCAATGAGACCCTGAGGGCTATATACCCGACTCAAGCTGAGCATATATTAATTAGCAATCCATCAAGAGTTCCAAGGCCTGTATCGTTTTGGTGTCATGTTCTTGATAATTCACTATCGTTGCCTTTAAGATAGTTAATATTTTAGGAAGAATAGTTGGCCACAGATTGTAACATGTTTGGTAGAGGCCAGAAGACTGCATGTATGATGAAAATAATTGCATTCCAGTAAGAGAAATCAGAAATACTTGCCTTATTTTGCACAAGCTGTTGGTGAACTTTTTATTTCCCGTTAAATATGCCTCGTTGCATTAATAACCCATAACAGGGACCAGATTCCACAATGAGAACCCTTTTTACTCCACCTAGATTTGACAATACTCAGCTTAAACAAGACGAATTTCGTTAAAACCTTCTCAAGAAAGATTCAATTGGACAAACCACTTAATTTTTAAAGGAAGAAAGAGTACTTTTCAAGAACAGATTAAGAAGGAACAAAATAACTCTACAAATATAATATTTCACCATTATTACAACACAACCAAATTACTCACATTCAAAATTGGTTCCCATTTCTACTCCAATTGCAGGAGCATATTTAAAATTCTTTAGGTTTTATTTCTGCATCTTTTTAATGACGTCAATTAACATTTGTGCTATTTGAATACTAATTGTTTACAAACACCAAGCTAACACCGTATAAACATGAGGAAAAAGACAAAATTTGTGTATCATGTACAATGTGAGGTGGGTCCCCTAAAAATTAAGAAATGATTGTTTTTTTTTTTTTCCCAATCTCTCTCCTTTACTTCGCGTTCTTCGTCAACCTTCCACTTTGGTTTGTCAGGAATTGCAACATAAAGGTATGCTTCGATTCTTCTTCACCTCTTTGTTCGGTTTTCTTTTAGTAAGTCTTTATTTTTATTCTTCTGCAACTATATGCTTACATGTTGACGAAGAAAGTAATAAAATAAAAGCCAATGTTGGATGAAAAAGTTGGGTTTATTTTAAAAAACGCGTTATCAGGTGTTGATGCCATGGTAGAGTGTGTTGATATTTGTCAGCATATAGTTGCTACCTTGTTGGAAAGCGGGTTGATACCTTCATGTTTCTCTTAATGCTACCTATCCTTGTTTGTCTGGTTTGCGTGAATATTGAATGTGCTAATGCGCAGTACTGAAGACGCGTTGGTACCATGATTGCAAGTGTTGATATCCTCGTTTGTTCTCTCCTCTTTTTCTTTTTTTTGGTTTCTTTTGCTAGAAGTCAGGTTTGCACTATGAAACAACCTGGGTTGATAGATTTGAGTTTATTAAGAAGGGTTGAAAGAGTTGATACATATTTAGGTAGCGAGTTAGTACCTTATTGGCCTGTACTTATACCTTATATAAATGGTTTTCCATTTTGAAATAGTTTGATTTGTAAGGAGTTATTTTTCTAATGCGTGCAGGTCTGTGCATCCTATAATTCATGACTATGGAAGGTGACTTAAGCAATGTTGACAACTACTATGACAACAAGGAAATATTGGTGCCAACACCTGAAATGTATTTGATTCCTTAGAAGATGTTAAATCTTAAACCAACTTGATTTTTCATGGAATGTTAGAAGTTTGAAAAAAATAATAATAGAGACACATGGTATGCTATCATGTCATGTAGTAGAGAGGGAAGGCATTCGTCGAGTATACTAACATTAGTGAAGAAAACCCAACTATAAATGCAAATTGTGAGGCAAAGATTACCTCAACGAAGGTTGCATGTGAAATGTGGTGTATAAAAACGGTTAACAATGAATATTCTCATGACGCCAGTCCTACAAACTCAAGAATGTTCAAGTCAAACTAGAGTATTAGCTTGCATTTCAAAAGAACAGTTGAAATAAATGATGAGGCCAAGGTGAAGTTAAACAAGACTTTTCACGGTCTTGTTCATGGAGCTGGGGTCGCAAGAAATTAACATTTAGTGAAAGAGGAACGTTGTTCACAAGGAAGTTCATGTCATTGGAGATAAAGGAGATGCAAAAGCTTTATTAAAATACTTTGCTAGGATGAAGGAATAGAAATACAACTCTTTCTATGAAATTGATGTTGACGAGGAGTCTTGTGTGAGAA
Organism: Nissolia schottii; assembly: GCA_003254905.1. NCBI lineage: Eukaryota > Viridiplantae > Streptophyta > Magnoliopsida > Fabales > Fabaceae > Nissolia > Nissolia schottii. The sequence continues at coordinate 51,812 of QANU01033812.1, forward strand.
GATTTTTTTGGGTAGATGCTAGGAGTTGAGCGGCATATGAATATTTCGGGGATGATATTAGTTATGACATCACATATTTGACCAATAGGTATGGCATGCCATTTGGGGCATTTGTTGGTATAGATCACCATGGTTAATCGGTTATGCTTGGGTGTGGGTTACATTTTGTAGAAGATACTGAATCATTTGTATGATTATTTGAATGTTTGAAGAGATGCATGTCATGTGTAACACCCCTGCTAACTGTCCACGCTATAGCTGTAAGCAATGCTAACAGGGTTGTTATCTTCTTTGGTTGGATTACTTCTAGCCTCTACTTTTAGCTTTGCAAATATTTCTTATTCAAAAATATATGGACCGTTTTGAAAACTCTCTCCTTTTCGTTACTAATTTATAAATCAGGAGTCGTTCGTGTTCAAGAAAACAAAGGTATAGATATGCAAACGATAGAGTCTCAAAAGACTTAGGCGATAGAATAATCGTACAAAACACTTCACGATATATATCTGGGTATACAACATGATCCAGAATACAATTACACAATCAATTGCACTGGTACATAATACATTTAATTCACATAAGAGCTAAGGGCATGTCTAATCCCTTTAGCCAATACAAAATACAAAGCATAAGATATCGTCCTTTACTTCCTTGGAATCCTATGACCAAAGTCTTTCCTCGCCCGATGATGCCTACTCCGCCTCCGCGTACTTATTTTGCTAGCCTGGAACCATAAAGGAATGGGGGTGAGAACATTGTGTCCTCAGGGGAATCCTTGGGGTATCATTATTTGTTTTCTACTCAATTATGATTCCACCGCTCAGGCGTCTCTAGGTGAGATATCATACTAAATGCCCTACTTGTTATTATTATCCCTGCTAGTCCTAAGCAGCTTTATCTAATTTACTAGGTAATCGAGAATTCTAGTCTTTGCCTTAATATAGGAAAACCTTTCGTAATTACTAATTCTACTTGCTGAGTTACGTGACTTTAGGTCATATATTCTTGTATATCTTATTCTCGTATAGGCGATCTTGCGAAAACTTCCTTACTTGTCATTACTTCGTTATATACAGGAATAATGATCTTCTAATGCCTTATCTTTTAATACCTTTTTTCCTGTAAGCTTGTACCTACAGGAATACTGATCTTTCCCTCTCTGCAAGCTTCTACCTACAAGACCACTGATCATCCCTCCCCTGCAAGCTTCTACCTACAGGGCAGAGACCTTCCTACAAGCTTCTATCTACATGAATACTAACCTTTACTTCTCTATAAGCTTCTACCTATAGGACTATTTACCATCCCTCCCCTACAAGCTTCTACCTACAGGGCAGAAACCTTCCTGCAAGCTTCTAGCTACATGAATACTGACCTTTACTTCTCTGCAAGCTTCTACCTACAAAGACCATCCTGCAAGCTTCTACTTACAGGAATATTAACCTTTACTTCTCTGCAAGCTTCTACCTACAGAGACTGTTATTGCAGAAATATTATCTTCCTTGCAGACTTCAATCATGCAAGAAATTAACAGTACCTTCACTACAGGCCTCATACCATGTAGGAAAGTAATCATCCTTGTCATATTCTTGGAACATTAACTCATCATGCTTTAAGAGTTTCCCTCGTATGCCTTTAAAACGTTTATACATACTCTTGGGCTCCTATACCTTGACTGGCATTCTAATTCTCTGATACGCTTACTTCTATCTTAGGCTCATTTATTCCGTCCCCACTTACCTTTACCAAACTCATATTCTCCATACATTATCCCATTCAAACTTTCATAATTTCAGTGCAACATAAACAACAAAAAAATAATAAGTGCACTACAATAGATTTCTAAACACCGAAATAGATATAGTTTAACTACAATAGACACTAAAATAGACATAGTTTAACTACAATAGATTTACAATCAATCTATTGTATAGGAAGGAAAGAAATAAAAAAATGCATAATAATAATGCATGCGAACCGTGCTGGGTGACCCGAGGTTAAATCCAAACCCAGTATGAAATAAAATCGAGCTTTTTATTTTGAGAGTTTTTTAAAATCGGGCCTAATTAAAACTGGACCAAATTTGGCCCAAATGCTTTAGGTAAGTCCGGATTAATGGGCCGGACCGGGTTATGAACACCCATGCTGCCTACACCATTTCATTGAATTATAGAACTTCACTGTTGCGTGTGCACCTACGTTGTTGCTGGCGGGGTGTCGTACAAAGGAACATGCGCACAGCTGCCAATGAACAACCAAAATAATCTTCAACGTTGCTTTTCGGTACGGTCCCCTTTTTACAAGAATTTGGACCCTGCATCCGTCGAGGTCACGAAAACAAAGGAGCTCCCATTCTGGTTTTGGGCTTCCAACTGCGGCCCACCTTTTACCCAGTCACTACAGCAGCATCATCATCATCATCATCCGCATTCATCCAGGGATAACTCGGTACTTTCACAATTCCACTAAATTTTTTTTAAAAATATAATAGCCCTGCCACGTCACCGATCCGCGTGCCATTCCAATGGCAAGACCCAGCCGTCGGATCACCCACCCTTCCGTAATTCCTGGCCGACCATCTTCCCCCTGAAAAGCATCCACAACGAAAAATAGAAAAAGAAAGAAGCTCTAGGCTCTCTCCATTTTTTTTTTTAAATATTATTTTTTATTATTATTTTTATTTATCCTTTCTGGCTTCAAATCAGATCCTCAATTCCTTGCAGGTTCTGCTCAAAAAAACGCAGACAGTTCTATGAGAGAAGAGCTCTTGAAAGCTGCAAGCGTTGCCGTGGGGAATCTGAAGCCTTTTGAGAGCTTCGAGCTCTGCAATTTCTATGGCGACTGAAGAGTTTAATAAACCCCGTTCACTTCCTCCATATCGCGAGGTAAAATTCCCTTTCCCATAATCCCAATCTTCTCAAAAATAGTTTAGCTAATGTTATTTGATCCGAAAACCCTCCACATGTTTAGCCACCGATAGTTTTCGCTTTCAATTATTTTCTCTATTCGAATCCAGGTGCATAAAATAATCTACCATTTCACTAATTTTGGTTTTAGGTTTAATTCGTCTTAATTTGTATCTCACTATTTTGGTCATGCTTGCAGTGGGAATTTCAGATAGAAGAAAAACCATAGTTAAAATCTCCCGCCCCAATTTTTTACATTTATAATAAGCTTGAGATGCAACGATTTCACTCTATTTCAGTTGCGGTTACACGATGCAAAATAAAATGAAAAAAAAAAATGGAAAATTGATTGTGAAGACTGAGTTAGGTTGTGTGTGTGTTTTCAACATTTCAGATGATTTTGAGGGCAATTGAAGAACTTAACGAAGAGAATGGTTCGAACAAAACGACAATATCAAAGTACATAGAATCCACGTATGGTGGATTGCCGCAGGGACACAAGGCGCTGCTCAATGTGCACCTTGCGAAGATGAGGGACAGTGGCGAGCTTGTGTTTTGGAAGAACAACTACACCAAGCGTGACCCCAATGCTCCGCCGCGAAGGGGCCGTGGCAGGCCGCCCAAGCCCAAGGACCCCATGTCTCCGGGCACCGTCCCGGTGCCCTCTAGGCCCAGGGGCAGGCCCCCAAAGGACCCCAATGAGCTGCCGAGGCTGCCTAAGGCCAAGGCTTCTAGTGGGAGCGGCAGGCCTAGAGGGCGGCCGAGGAAGATGGCCAGGCCTTCCGGCGGCTTTGACGGGTCGCCCCCGCCTGCCGCGGCTAGTGGGAGGCCTAGGGGTAGGCCTCCCAAGATGAAGGCTCCATTGAATGAAATTAATTTTGAGGAATAGAGTCCCTTTTTGGCGTATTTTGGCAGGTTGCATGGCTAATGGGAAGTGTTTAGGGTTTAGATTGATCTTTGTGTGTCACTCTTTTAGATTTAATTGTTGTGTACAATTTGTGTAGTGGTTAGTTGATGATGAGGCTTTGTTGGTCTGTAAAGCTGTAATTGTGAAAATAGGACAATGATAGTGTTGATGGACTCCTGAAATTAATGACCTCAAAATATCTGTGTGGGCGTCAGATTCAGCTTAAAATTGGGTTGAAACTCTTCCCATACGGGGTATCTAAATTACATTTCAGCTATATTATAAATCAAGGTTGTTTTTTTTTTTTGGAGTTTTGAATAAGAAACCAAACACACTGCACTAACAATTAATCTTCACACCTCATACAGTTAGGTTGCTTCTGCTTTTTAACTCAATTGGATTGGTAGCATGTTGAAGTTCTCTAAGTTGGTGTTTTCCTAGAATTCAATTTTGTATGTGTGACTGCATACTCGTGTGGTGAACAATACTTTGTTTTGCAAATTTTAATAAAACAAAACTGAATTGTCCGTAGATATCTAGGTCAAAATGCTTTGAGCAATTTATTATTTTCATTTACGAAATAAGTGTATTTTCAACTTGCACAATTTGATGTGTGTTAATTGTAATCTAACGTTGTTTTACTAAAAAATTACTTAGAGTTATTGCATGAATGGACCAATGGTAGGTTAATTAAGATATCAAGTGATATTCCATTCTATGTTTGATCCATGGTCGTTCTGTTGTATATTTCATTGTGTTTTTTTTTTTTTCCTGTTATGTAAAATGTTAACTTTCGACTTTCGAAGTTGTGACTGTGTTTTTGGAACTGTTGATTTTAATTTTTGCTGTGTAATTATTAAGAGTTATTAGTGTTTAAATTGAAAATTTTAAAATTTCTTCTCTAAAAAATGCACTCTAGAGAAAGTTGACATTAACAAAAGGGATTGCGGTCTCAGTGCGTTCTGTAAAATAGTATGTTAATTGGCCACAAAGTGCGTAAGTAATATCAATATCCCCTTTCATTTTTTTCCCCGCGTCGTGAGGTGAGGGGGCGCAGCACAGCAATAGCAGTTAAGTTAGGTTAGGAATGATGGTTTTTGGAGGAGGAAGGCTACTTGTACAATTCATGAAACTATGAAAGGGGTGCGTGGTTCGCAATTTTTTTTATTTTTTTAAAATATTATTTTTTGAAAAAGCTTTCTTATGAATATGTTTCAAAAACATTTTGTTATAAATTAAACTCTTAACGACTTTTTTAAAATTACAATATATTTTTATAAATGATTTAAATTACAATTTGGGTTAGGGACTTTGATGCATTAGACTCAAAGATATTGACAAGCTTGTGGAGGGAAGGTATCACAGCTCAATATCTTTGAGCCCAATGCATCAAAGTCTTTAACCCAAATTGAAACAAAAACAGCCCAAATTGTAGTTGCTTCATACATAGTAGAACATAGAGATGCAATCCACAATGTAGACACACACACGGGATAATAACCCCCTCCCCAACTAACTAACTCACTCACTCACTATATAACTTATCAATATTCAGCAGTGAACTCTCCAAACTCAAAGAGTTCTAGTTCACACCAGATGCTTTCCATTATTGCTTCTTTCTCCAAGGTTCATCTCCATTGTTAAGTTATGATATTAGATACGTCTTAAACACTAGGGAGGTGTTTGGTACATTGCCCTATGACTTTTAGAAATATTATTACTTGTTAAATTGTTAGTAATGTTACATTGTTGTGTTTAGTATGTATATATGTTTGATATATAAAAAATATTACAAGATAATACATGTATTACTTATTATTATTTTTGTTATTACTATTATTACTTTTATTATTATTATTATTATTTAGGATTACATGGAGATGATAATTCAAAAAGACATCTCCCATGAAGGTAATCCACATTATCACTATGAAGGCAATGTGGATTACCTGAGTAATTCAGATTACCAGCAACCATGTCGTACCAAATAAGTCAATGTGAATTACTAGGTAATTTAAAAATTAAATTACCATTAATCTAGATAGATTATCTTATAACATACGCCTCTTAAAAATTATATATAAAAGATAAAAAGTATGGGTGTTATATAGATATATAAACCCATATATGACCCACATTATTCTAATACAGAAAGTAGTAGGTTTTTTTTTTGGGCATCATTATATTATTCCTTAGTTTCATATCATATACCCCAAATTTAATAAAGAAAAGAAAAGAAACATGAAAAAAAGAACTAAGATGGTCACCTCATCCATAAAGCAAGCAAAAGCCAACAGAACAGAGAACCTTAAAAAAATCTGTGAATTTGCACACAATTGCCACGTCACCGATCCCCGCAACAACGGATCATCAACCGTTCGATCATCACCTATTTCTTGAATCCTAGCCGTTCATAATCCAAAAATAAAATAATGAAGGTGGAGGTGGGTGAAAAAGAGGAAGAGATCTTTTTCTTTATTATTTCCCTCCCTTTTCTCTGTTTTGCAAATTTTTTAATTTATTTATTTTCCTTTAAATCATGCCCTCGATCTTTGCAAGTGTCACCCAAATCAAACTGTTCCTCTTAGTGATTTTTCTTTTACCAACCTTCCTCTCTTTAATTTAAAGTTTGCATTTTTAACATTTTAGGCGTAGTGGGGTGTTGCACTGTGCCAACGATTCTGAGCTGCTTCACCACCTTCAACACATCAATGGCGACAGAAGAGGTTACCAACCCTCCATCACTTCCTCCATACCCTGAGGTAAACTCAGCTACCTCCCACCCACCAACCAACATTTTCCCTATTTTTTTTTATTTTTCAAGAAATCTAAATCTTCAAAGAGTTTTACCTAGGGAAATCAGTAGTAAGGTAAATCATTTTCATTTGTTTGTGTCTTTTTGAAAAGCTACTTTTATTCTCTTACATCTTCACTCAAGTTTCAATGTTCCACAGGAATCCTAAGATCTGGTTTTGTTCACTGACTGAATGTACTGAGCTGAATTACATGTTAGAAACCAAAAAATAGAGAGGAAGAATTTAGGGCTACCTAGGACATTAAGCAAGAACAAACCCACCCAAACTTGTTTTTATTTTTATTTTTTTTTATTTGGCCCTTTCGTTTTTCTTCTAGTTAATTCGACCCCGAATGTTCCATTTTCTCACAAACCCCATCAAATTGAGCTGAGAAAGTTCCAATTTTTTCAAGTCACCCATCGCTTGCTATCACCCGTCAAGAACCATCTCTTCCAAATGTCACTTTGAATGCAAGGGTTCTCTTAGTTTTTGTGCATAACTTCTTTGCATGGAATTCTTCACCTATTAGCTACTTTGATGCTATGTTAATTAGCCATCTTCCTTAGAAATTGAAGCTATTGATCACGTGCAATTAAACAAACCCTGAAACTAACATGTTTTTCATCAGATGATAATGAGAGCAATTGAGGCCTTGGGAGACAGCGGCGGCGCCAACAAGTCAGCCATATCAAGCTACATAGAGTCCACCTATGTGGAGCTCCCGGCTGGGCACACGGCACTCCTCACCCACCACCTCGACAAGATGAAAGGCAGCGGGGAGCTCGTGTTCTTGAAGAACAGCTACGCGAAGCCCGACCCCAATGCCCCGCCGAAGCGGGGCCGCGGCAGGCCCCCCAAGCCCAAGGACCCCAGCGCCCCGCCGAAGCCGCCGCCGAGCACCGGAAGGCCCAGGGGGAGGCCCAGGAAGTTTCCCAGGACTGAGGTGACATCTTCCACCGGGCGGCCAAGGGGTAGGCCTCCTAAGGTGAAGCCTCAGTTGGCCACTGAAAGTAGCTAGCGTTGAGCAAAACAGAGTGGCTGCACTAGGAAAGCTCCTGTTGGTGGTGCTGGAGACGTGGGGCTTCTTCCTCCATTCTTTTTTAGAAGTGTGGGGGTCTTAAAATTAGAGATTTGTATCCATGTAAAATTGTGTGGGGGATTGAGGTTAGCTTTTAGGGGGAGGAGGGTTTTTTGCTTGGTTTTAATTCTGACTATGGTTGTGAAAAGAGGACAATGACTTGAGCTTATCAATATTATTGATTTGGGTTCTCTCCTTGTGGTGTTAAGATATACATTTTAGTTCTCACTTTATGATTCATGATGTGGGAAAGGGTGTTGTTGTTGCCCGTGATTATTCTTGTTGATCGTTTAATGTGGAGAAACACGATCTAGCATCGTGGATGATGGGGATGTAGGGAGCATTGTAGCTAAAGGACTCCAACCGAGAAACCGGGAAAATGATGATTGGAGAAACCAAAAATTTCTCATGAATTTGACACTGTGCTCTCACAGTGGGGAATTTTTTTCGCATTTCGGTGGCTTAAATTTGAGACTTTTGGTTAAGGAATTAAGTATTTATCATCTTAACTAATAGATTTCATGGTAGTGAGAACCTTGTGAGTTAGTTGTTCTTATTTGGGTCCTTTTGACAATAAATAATAGTGCCACTGAAGAGTGAATTAGAGATATGAGTCTTAATTATGAATATAAAATTTCAATTTGAAATTATCTTATCTATAAAGTAATTCTCTTTTTTGTTTTACTTGCATGTATCCTTGTAAAAAAAGCATTTTTTTTAAACAAATTTTGGTGAACAAAGTTTTAGGGTATGTTTGGATTGGTAATTTTGAAGGTTGTGGATTGAAAGGGAATCAAAATATTGAGATGGAGCCCAAGGGAATGATTCAACTCTTTCTCAAATCCTTCAAATTAGATGAAACAAAAATTAAGAGTTTTAGTGGTTTTTAATGGAATGAAACTAAGAAAAAGTTTACATCAAGTTTCATACATTCATTTTAACCAATTTTTCAATCAAATGACACGTTATATTTTTTGTTTTTAAATTACTTATCTTAAAAAAGTTGTCCACGACTTTATTTGAATGAAGAAATGAATGTAATGTATATAAGGAACTTAACTTAAGTCTTGTCTATGAAACTATTTCATTATCTTCTCAAACTATTAATCTAAAAAATGGAGTTTAAAAGAATTTATGGGCATTCTTTTACAAACCACTAATCCAAACATACTCGACTTTTGTTGTTGTTGTTACATACTATTTTATGAGTTACAAGTTTTATTCAATCTAAAATCAAAATCACCATTTCTCTTCTATTCCACTTGCACACATTTTTGTAAAAATGCATTTTTTTCATTAAAAACTTAATTAAATGAGGTAAAAACTATTATATCACGAGTTATAAATTTTATTAAATGATGTAATCTGAAGTCTCTCTCTTTTGTTTCACTTGCATGTATTTCAATAAAATATACTTTTTCATTATAAATTTGATTGGACAAGATTATAAACGTTTGTTTTTGTCATTATAAATTGGAGAGATAGATTTGAGGAAAATAAAATTATTTTATATTGAATTTTATATTTGTTGTGGGACTATACTCACTATATTTTATATAGTGATACTCCAGTGTAATTTGTTGTTCAAAAGCATTAACCTTCTTATCTACTCCCCCTTGACCAAACCTCCTCCTAGGCCTTGGTGATATGTCTAGTTGGCAAGCCCGAGTCTTAGTACGAAATTAATGAATTTGCTACCCTATTTTATTAGATGTGCAACTTCTCCAACTTCCCTCACATTCGATATCAAGTAGGTAATGATTAGTGAGAAATGAGCTTGTTAAGATAATCATATATCTTATTTATTAATATATTTGCCTATCTTATCTGTTAAGTTTATTATAATTATCATTATTTTATTTTCAGTCTATAAATAGACATATCATCTTTGTACTTAAAGAATACAACTATCAATAATATTATTATCATTTTTTTTATTATCTCTCTTGTTGCGTTTCCGTGTCCCTATCCTCGTTCACCCACAATGCTTAAAATGGTATCAAAGCTATAGTATCTGCCTTGAACCCCTTTTACGCTTCCGCTACCTAGAGCTTACACTTTCTTCATTTCTGCTTTGCTCACCATATATGTTCTCCACTACCATCTCTGACTCACCAACTTACTGACCTCCGTTAATGACATAACTCACATTTGTTGCCTATTGCTCCATCCGTCCAGCCACAGACCTGTTGTCTATTATGCTGATTTCGCCCAGTGCATTGCCTGTGTTGGTTTCGCCTAGCCTGTTGCCTTTGTTGTTTACGCTCAACCACACATCATTGCTTCCGCTAGTTATGCCCAGCCATAAACCGTTGCCTCCACTGGTTACACCCAGCCACTCGTTGCCTCTACTGGTTATGGTCAACACTAGATTTGCCTATGCTGGTTACGCTCAACACCAAATTGTTGCCTCTGCTTATTATGCCCAACACTAGATCGTTGCCTATTTTTGGTGCCGCCCAACCTAGACTATTGCCTACTACTGGTTCCGCCCAATTTCGATGTTGCTTCTTGGTGTTGCCTTTGTTGCTTCCGCATAACCCGTCGTTTTGTTTATGTACAAAGGACCCCTCATTCCTGTTTACATATAGACACTACTCGTTTACTTCCATGCAGACACTACTCGTTTGCTTCTGTGCATACACTACTCGTTAGCTTCCGTGCAAACACAATTCATCTACTTCCATGCAGACACAATAATTGTTTAATTGTGACAAGCTTAAAGCTCGATGGGCTTTAGCTTGAGGGAGGATGTTAAGATATTCACCTGTCTTATCTATAAGATATTCACCTATCTTATCTGTTATGATATTTACCAATCTTATCTGTTAAGTTTATTATAATTATCTTTATCTTATTTTCAGCCTATAAATAAACATATCATCTTTTTACTCAAAGACTACAACTATCAATAATATTATTATCAACTTTTTCTATTTCTCTTGTTATGTTTCCTTTGTCCCCGTCCTTGTTCACCTAGAATGCTTAACATGGCTTATGGAGAGTTATATTTTGATCACCTTTAAAGTCCCTTCAAAAAGTTTATGGTACCAGAGAATTAGTCAATGCTTTTGCATAATCACCTTGAACTCACTTAAAAAAAAAAAGGGAAAAATAACTTTGTGGATAGTTAATAATACAGTCTTTTATTATATGAAGTTGACTCTATAAGTGATTAGAACAAATTGACAACTTTACTTATTGTTCTATGAATATCTAATAACTTCTTGCGGATATCCATTTGCATTTTGTTTAATTTTCTAAGCCAAATCACCAAAATCAAAGCAATTTATGCGAGATGATAAAGTACTATACCTTCTAATTTATAGTAGGCAATTTGTCCTAAATCCCAAAACTTCTAAAGAATGCAAATCGATTATTGACGTTTTTTAACCATGCAAATCGACCTATATGTTAATTTCTTCATCCAAAAGCTTCGTTAGTGATCATGTTAAATGGACGTAATTATTTCGGATTTTTTGGTATTTTACATGACTATTTTAATGACTAAACTACCATCATCCCATTGCATTCCTCTCCCTCTCCTCTTCTCTCTTCCGTTAACCTTACAACCTTCTGTATCACCTCCAAGTAGGGGTGTCAAACGGGCGTCCGGCTCGTTAAAGCCTGGCCCGTTTGGGTCCGCATGCCTAAATGGGTCGGGCCAAATTTGTGCCTATTTTTAGGATCCGACTCGTTTATGGTTAGTTCGCGGGCCTAAATGAGTCAGTCCGCCAACCCATTTATTTTTTATGATTTAAATACAAAGTTGTGAATAAGTATGCGCGATCATTTTTATCTATTTTTTATCGTCTATCTATTAATTAATCAGAAAGAAATAATTTATGTAAAATTTGAGGATTCATTTCTGATGGTAATAAATAGAGAAAAATTAAGGTTTTGTGATTTTTTCGCTTTATCTCTTTATTTTGGTTATGAAATCTTTAATTTTGGATAGGTATACAAATAGTAGCAATTTTCAGTTAAGAAGCTATTTGTAAAACTTTGATTAAAAAAAGGGATAACAAAAGAATGTATTTAATTAACACCTAGAGTCTAAACCCGCACGATGAACAACAAGTTTTAAAATATCTAAAAAATGTTTTAATTATAACTAAAACAACTTAGGAATTTAGTTTGCAATTTGGGCTTCAATTTGAATGTGAGGTATCAATTATCATATAGTTTTATTAACTTAATTTTTACAAATAACAATTTGGTTTTTGGTTTTAAAAAAAATTTAAAAAATTATTAAAAAATTTCACTGGCTGGCCCATTTAAGCCGCGGGCTTAAACTGGCCGGACCATTTTTTTTCAAATTTTCACGGGCCTATTTTTTGCATGTAAAGCACGTCCATTTAACCGGGTAAACAGACCAGACTCGCTGGTCGGGCTCATTTTGACAGCCCTACCTCCAAGTCTCCAACACCCTTATCTTATGGCATTGTTGTTGTAGCAAAACAACGCACTCTTCCACCCTGGTAACCTTAGCATGAACCTCTCCATGCTCTTTCCTCGCTCTACCAAAGAGAACTCTTTGAATGCTTATATAACATATTTAATGCATCTTTCATGAATATTATTAACAATTAATTTTTAGTACTTTATATATTTTTTGAATACTTTAAATTTAAATAAGGAAAAAATTTAGATCAAGTTTCATATATCATTTTAATCAATTCTTCAATCAAATCATGACATGTAGATATTTTTCTTGAGATAAGTGCACATTACTTATTTTTGAATTATTTATTTTAAAATAATTGTACACATGTCCCAATTTGATTGGAGAATTGGATACAATGGATATAAGGAACTTGATCTAAGTCTTGTCCTTTAAATAATACTTATGGAACACACATGATAGTTAAAAACTCGCTTTAAAGCTTAAAAATGACAGCTTTTATGTTTTTCATACCTAAAAGCGTTTTGGATGTTACTCAAAAGTGAAGTTAAGTAGAGCAATATGTTTTACGCTTTAAAGCAATAAATGCCTTAAAAGCTCACTTTTGGTCATAAAAGTTAAATCTTTATGTTTGTACTTTAAATGAGTTATAAAACAAGCATTCATTTACATTTTTTGAAGGCTCATGAATTAGTTCAATTTTTAGTAAGAGCCTTGTTAAGATTCATAATTGATCAAGGAAATATTGTAGAGAAAATAACAGGAAACAAAGAAAGATAAACGATTTTGTATTCCTAATACTTGTCTTATGTTTACAAAAGAGGCGCGCTTATTTATAGGTCATAAATAGAATCATAACTTAAATGACAGAATAACTAAATCAACCTAAATTTATTTTAAATCAATCATAGATCAATCATAAATATATTAAATATATTCATTTATTTCTAACAAACCTAATTAAAATAAACTTACTTTACTTATCTTAAAAAAAAAGACATTTGTTACACTAATACCCTAATATATTATGAGTCTTTTGGCAACTACCTACACTTGACTTCTCTACTCCAACTCTCTACTCATCCACTCGTGTTGCCATCCCTTAACCAAGAACAAGACTTATCCTTTCAAGCGTAGTCAGAGATCCACAATGCTCATACGTGTGAATTGTGAGCTTATTATGTTATGAAATTTGTATGATTTTAGGTCAAGAAAATTACTTAAATATTTATATATCACTACAAATAAATTTATGTATTATTTAAAATCATTTTCTTTGCAAAAAATAATATCTTCACTTTTACACTTTGCTTTTACAAGGGTCCAAACGCTTTTGAGTGAACTCTCGCTTTTGATAATCTTGGGAACAGTTATGTGCTTTTTGTAACACCCTAGCTAGCTAGCCTGAGCTTAAGTCGCAAGTTTGCTAGCTACGTTGTTATCTACTTTGGTGGGGATGATACTTAGTTCCGTTTATACATCAGAAAATATTGTTACCCAAAATATGGACCATATTAAAATTTTCTTTGTACGTCACACAGTGTAAACTAAGAGCCTTGTCGCGTTAGAGAATACATTGCGAGCGGAACATAGCATGCTCAACTAATAGAATATGGATATATTCAACATATGTCAAGATACAAACATTGGTCCTTCATACATTCTTAAATAAGTACATAGATTATGTTCGCAATACTAAGTACGATGATCACATAACATTGCATATACACATATCCAATCCACTAGCAAATAACCTAATCCTCCTCAGTCCTGCCTTGGAATGCCTCCTCTTCATACCGCTCCTCTCCTGGTTCTTTGTCAAGTCCTGGAGTCATGGATGAGTGGGGTGAGAACATAGCGCTCTCAGGGGGATACCTTAGGGAATAGGGGACTTCTTTTTCTCATTCACGCTCCAGACCGCTCAGGGATTTCTAGGTATCACAGTTATACTATGTCCCTACTAATTATTAAAATTCACGCTAAGCCTAAGCAGCTTTATCTAATTTATTATTGTGACTGGGGAAACCTATTCTTCATTAACTAAGTCATTTGCCTTCTACCTTACTTTCTAATTCACATATGATTACATAATTCACATAATAAGCTTCAGTGCATGTCCACTTATAACTGTGCCCATTTTAATTATAAGCTTCTTCGCACCTCCACTTATGTACAATTGTATATCACTTAGAGCACGTACTCAAGCTCAACCCCCTCGTGGCGGTGGCCATATCCGACACAAGCTACGTTTTGTCTTAGTATCATGAGGACCAGACAACGCTTAACCTGAGTAGTTCCTCTTTCCACGAATTATGATCGCTCATGATAGAAGTATCCATCCTTGTACTAGGGATGGCGAGGAGATCTATCGCCGTCCTTGTGCTAGGGACGAGGTAATCTTAGGGTTCAACTTGCCTTTCCTGTCGGCTAGTGGCACAACTAGGAAAAGATTGGTTTCCTTTAACATTAATATCCTTTAGTTCCTTTTACGGACTTAGTGACGTCACGCCCTATTCCTTTTATTAATTCCTTACATATACCTTTCATGACACATACTCATCACATAAGTCATACATCATTTTCTAGTCAACAGTTCACAATTCAGTCTAATAATTCACATAGAGTACGTATCCTCAACCTATAACCTTACATAATTTGTACCATCAATTATATACTATCACTAACTTCACATATAAGGAACATAATCTCATGTCTTAAACATAACAAACATAAACCTGGCAACTCGCAAAACAGACGTCTGGTTTCTGTCAGAAATTAGACCATAAACCGGAGAGGTCCAAGACCTTACCCCAAAGTTTTTGGTAGCCCTAAGATCATTTTTCATGTCTAAAAACTCAGATTTTGAATCCCACTGCACGAAATTCCAGTTTTGCTCCTTTTTCCAAGATTACCATTTCGCCCCCGTAAACGCCTTGTTTTCTTAGGAATTTTAGTTCTCAAAAACCCGATGGACCGAAGACTTGCTGATAGGTGGAGTTTGTACCCTATTTTATTATTCTATAATTGAACATTGTCTACTAAAAATGTGTAATTTTAATGCTTAATTAATATGTTTTGCACATTATCCTCTTTTGTGAGAAATTGAGAAAAATGCAATTTTAAGCACTACTTTATCTTAGAATTTAATATGTAGATTTCTTTTGTTCTTTTTTAGTTTTCTATTTTTATTGCA
>QANU01033812.1:78128-95423 GCA_003254905.1 Nissolia schottii
CTGGCGACACTTTAATTGAGCGATTGATAAAGGCCAAGACCAACATGGTTGTAATCAAGTTGGGAAAATAATAATATGATAATCCCCAACACCTGATTACAACCACCTTGGCCTTGGCTTTTATCACTCTCCCAATTAACGTGGCACCAGTAATAAGCTCAGCAAAAATTAGATAATAATTAAATAATCAGCCAGTTAATGAATGACAAAGTCCAAGATGATGGTAGTCATCACTATTCCCCCAACGGGACAGCTGATAATTACCATCATCTTGGACTTCGCATCCATTAGATGACTCAGTTTACGAAACGACGGTAGACTGATAACCAAATTAAACTAATATCACGTCCACGACGACAAAAGCATCGCACGACGGATAATAAATGGGAGAATCGATGAGAGAAGAGAAGAGAATAGAAAATATGGTGCAATTTAGAAGGATGGGGGGAGGGGTATTTATACTATTCGGCCAACGAGTTACCGTCGGATATATCCGACGGTATTGTTCTCGGAACGGTGCGACGATTAATGAGAATGTTGAACATATTGAAAACGGCCGAGCGTTGAGAAGAGGCGTCGGTTGAATGCCCGAGGCACTTACCATCGGTCATTACCGCCGCTATAACCTCTGATATCTTTACCGTCGGACATAGCCGACGGTTATGTTCTCGGAACATGCGCCGTCGCGACGATTAATGGGAATGTTAAACGGCCGAGCATTGGGAAGAGGCGTCGGTTGAATAAATGAGGCATTTACCGTCGGTTAATACCGCCGCTATTATCTGATATATTGACCGTCGAATCTCTCCGCCGGTAACGATTGCACCAATAAATTATTGATTACACGTGGCTTTTTGCTATTAGTTGTAATTTTCCGTCGGTTATTCCCGTCGGAAATGTCGTTCCCGCCATAACTCGCTAAAAAATTACCGTCAGTATTTGCGTCGGGAAGACTATCCCATGGTAATAGCACGCCTTTTTAACCGGTCGACCGGTTACCGTTGGCTATTTTGTTTTTTCTGACGGTAATACCGTCGATTCGCGTCCGACGGTAATAGTCATTTTTGTTGTAGTGAAGGAACCATGCTTGTCAAAAAGAAAAATAAATTTGCAAGGAGGAATAGATAGAAGGTATCTTGCATGCAAGTGAAAACAGTAGAAGAAACCAATACCCATCCCACCAAAAAGAACCAAAACAAACAACACCAACTCACCTTTTCAAGATTCCGAGCATGTTGAGACCGAGTGGCCACCATTGCACACAACACAAGAAAGAATGAAGGAAGACATTTGGGAAGACGTTTGGCTTCTTACCCCCTAACTCCGATTTTTACCGTTCAGTGTAATAAATAAAAAAGAAACGTAACTGATATTGGAAGCAATCAATTGTACTGGGAAGTGACAAAGGCAAGCGCATGGAACAAGATTGTTTTTTAATTTTTAATCCGCACAAGTTTTGAGGATATATTACACACACATACACACACACTTTTGAGAATTGAGACCTTCAGACTTTTTTTTAGAAAAAAAGTCCGAATTCGCCACACCTTAAGATAAATTCAGATTTTTTTTTTTAAATGTCTAAATTTGTCATAGAGTATGACAAATTTAGACTTTTCTCTTTTTTTTTTAAAATGTCTGAATTTGTCACATGGTATGACGAATTCAGACTTTTTTAAATGTCTGAATTCGTCACTAGGTGTGCCAAATTCAGATTCAGACTCATACAATTATAAATTTATATTTTAACCTATATTTTAGAAAAAAAATTATATTACGACCCATGAAAATGTAAAGATGCCAAGTTTTGAGCATGATTGGGCCTTCCAATACACATGAACATAGCTGGCCTGCCATCAGAAGCTACAATTGCCTTAGGAACTAAGAAATGTATGTATCGTAGCGGATTGGGGCCCACCAACAATCAGGTTCATAGATGTACAACACACACAAGTGTCATTCAGCAGTTGGTGGGATGAAAATCAACAGTGATATTGCAAGCCTTGCATGGTCTATTGTTTTGATTAGTAATTTAGCATTAGTATAAAATATTAATAATTATATATATATATATTATACATTTATTCAAATTAAATTATAATATTTATTTAATTAAATCCGACTCAAGAAGGAATTTAGTAATTCACTAATTGAACTAGTGACTTGATGGGTGACTGAGTCAATCACCACTATGCTTATAACCAACAAAGAAGGAAATAAATCATCTTATTAAATTTGATCATGTTATGAGAAAAAAAATACAAATATTTTAAATTATGTCTTATCATTTTAAAATGATTTACATTATTTAAAATATTTATATTTTTCTCTCCCATTATATAACCTAACATACTAAATTTAATGCGAGAAGGTTAATTCCTCCCCGAGAATTTCAGGAGCGACCCATGGATAAGATAAGAAGCAGAACAGAGAAACGAAGAAAAGCAAAAAGACATGGAAGCCCCTGAAGTCAGTTTAAGTTGACCAAAGTGGCAACAACCCAAAAAGAGAGCACTGGGCCTTTCTGAGAAGCGAAGCTACTAAACCAACACAAGACAAAATTCGCAGAATCGCTCTCTCGTCGAAAAACCCTAAACCCCCCCCCCCCTCCCTTTTCAGCACAAGCGTGGATCTTTCGTCTCTTTCCCCTTATAAACCTTAATTCGCCCCTTCTTATTCTTATCCTTCTCTCTCTCTCTCTCTCCCTCTCGCTCTCTCTCTGTCTTCACCATCCGATTCTCGCTTGATTCACTTCATTGCCTTCTCCATATTCATCCTCCAGATCTGTTATCATCTCCAGGTAAAATTTTCCCTCCAATTTTGGTATTATTGCGTGTGTTGTTTTTAAGAAATTGGGGTGGCTGGTTGTGAATTGGGATGTGAGTAGATTAGGGATTTTAGTCAGTTATGATGATTTTTTTTTTTGTTTTTTTTGGTGTTTTTGGTCGAGAGAGTTGTAAATCTTGACTATATCACAGGATGTAGGAGAGATTGCTTGTCTTTAAGGAGATCGTTCAAAGTTTCCTTTATATTCTATGTTTTAAGGAAAACTGGGACTCGTAAAGGCAATCATTGAAGTTGTCTGTTAATTATGGTTTGAACGTAAAATTGGGAAGGGAGTCCTGTAGTTGTGTGCTTGTTGACGTTTGACAGCTTATGGTTATGAAATCGTAGATTATTTTGGGGTTTTAAGCGGGGGGGGGTGTGGTGGGGGATGCTGGCTATCTAGCTTTGGATGCTGAATGTTTAGCAACAGTACAGATTTGGCCTCATTATTTTCCGCTATTGGCTGAAGCATCATGGACAACATATTGCCATAATCTTGTTTGATTCATTCTTTGTTATTTAATTCTACAGGGTCTGTTTACATTAGGATCTGTGATACATACATATTTATAACTGGTTTCATCTTATTTTTGCAGGGCCACATTGTTAACATTTGCTGAAGAGTTTGACTGTGTTTCATTGCAAGGGCAATGGCTTCTTCCTTGGATATGTCACTTGATGATAGAATAAAGAACAGGAGTAACAGAGGGAGAGTTAGAGGACGCGGTGGAGCCCGCTCTGGCCGTGGCTCAAGAAGGACTTTTGGTGATGGAAGAATGAATGGTACTGTTAGTGGTGGAAGAATGAATGCTGCTGGTGTTAGTGGTGGAAGAATGAATGCTGCTGTTCGTAGAGGTCCTCTCATGGTTAATGCTCGGCCATCATCTTATGCCATTGCCAAGGCAAGCTCAAAAAACGTGGACGCTTATTCATGTGCTTGAGATTCTGATATTCTATTAAATACCCAATTATGAGAGGATTATGCATTATAGAAACTCAAAAGCAAGAGGAACTCCTACTTTAGTATGTGATCCATGGAGAAGCTCATGCTCGATCATTTTGCATCCTCATTGCCCATGTCATAGCACCATATCACAATTAACATGCACCTAAGAGTTGTTTGCTTTTGTTTTTTGGGGGGCTTTGCTACGATCTCTAATGTGTGCAGGAGTGTTTTTGGTGGTTCCTGGCATATTATGTGAAGGAGCTTCATTAGTTGAATTTCAAAATGGAGCTCTTACCAATAGCACAAAAATCATATAAGAGGGGCTAAATTCTCTAAATCATGCTAATCCTTTCATTAGATGTGGTGACTTTAAATGTTAGATTGGTTATTGTGGACTGGCATTTGTTGGATCCTCTTGCTAAGTTGGTTCCACCGTGCAAGTATTCACTTTACTTCCCTGTTTCATGGTATTTTGCCAAGGAGCTTTTCGCTTAACATCGGAACTGGAGCTTTCACTTGTACCATAGCACCAGTTTGTACACAGTGGGTTGAACTACCACTCCCGTTTGCTATCTTTACCTAGAAAATTCATGCTTGAGTATGGGTATTTTTTTGAATACATTGCTATGACCAGGTCTACTTCATGAGTGGCGTGTTTTGTTTAGTTTCTGGGGATTTTCCTGCTCTGACTAATCTTGAAGAATGGTGAATATATTTTTTCTGGTCATAATCTGATGTGTTCTTTTGCCGCTCTGGAATCTGTTCTGTTTGCTTTTGGCCAGTCTATTCGCAGAACCAAGCCTTTTCCATGGCAGCGTGATTTGTTCGAAGATAGCATACGAGCTGCTGGGATACAAGGAGTTGAACTTGGCACTAAGTTGTATGTGTCCAACTTGGACCGTGGAGTAACCAATGAAGACATAAGGGTATATATCATGTCGTATCATCATATGCTTCCTTCTTAGTCACTGTTTCAAGCCAATCTTTCTGGACATTCTCTTGAAAATTGATTTACAATTCAGGAACTTTTCTCTGAACTTGGAGAGTTGAAGCACTTTGCTGTTCATTATGACAAAAATGGGCAATCAAGTGTGAGTATCTGATTTTGAATTGTAAATGCAGCTACAGTTTTATTTTAGCTTCTTGATTTTAATTATAGCATTTTTTCGCTACTTATTGTTGTTCCTCCCTGCTTTTTTTTTGTAATTTTTTTAATTGGGGGTGGTGGTGGTGGTGTTGTTTTAAATATATCAATTGTTTTTGCAAAAATGGTTGGGCATATTTTTGTATTTTGACACTGAACAATTTTTGTCATTTGCTCTTGTTGAGAACTGGAGAAGTATATCCACCTTGCATCAAATTAAACGATATGGGCATTTCATTTTTTCCCCTTAAAGTTTCTCAAATATAGAAGAAATGAAATTATGGGGGTGGGGGCTACTTAATAAAGTTTTCAATATGACTTTGATCAACAAAGTAGATTTCTCGGTTCATTTTTCATGTGGCTTGTAAGTCTGAGGTTGCTGACGTGTCGAAGTCCTGAATACTTGTGTTTTAGAAATTAGTATCATTTTAGAAGTTTTGTTTTATTCATCTCAGCTTTTCATCTCTGTGGATGCCAGGTTTTTCCAGCTAAATCTTTAATATGTTTAACTGTTATAGGGTTCAGCTGAAGTTGTCTATACTAGAAGAAGTGATGCATTTGCTGCTCTTAAGCGCTATAATGATGTTCTTTTGGATCGAAAGCCGATGAAGATTGAAATTGTTGGTGCCAATGCAGAATTTCCTATAACTGCTCGTGTAAATGTCACTGGAATAAATGGGCAGCGGAAAAGGACAGTTGTAATGACGTAGGTTACTTCAATTAAGCATAGAGGCTTGTGTGATGTGAATATGTCAATGTCAATGTTTCATTATTCTGTTGTGTATTTACATTGCATGTTTCTTTTGGAATTCTGAAAAAAATAATTGCATTACAATATGATCAAAACGTGGAAACTGGAAAATGTTTTTTTTTCCCCCTTCAAGCTAAAATGTTATGTCGTAATCCTTAAGACTTCTTGATTGAAAAATAAATACAAGTTGTGAGCTGATGTTAAGGTGTTGCAGGCCTAGAGGTGGTCGAGGTGGAGGTCCTGCTGTCCAAAATCGTGGTGCTGGGTAAGTCTGTTAGATTAGTAATGGTGTAATCTCTTATGGACACATTTTTACTGCAATTTGTGTATGAAATTTCTTTTGCATTATATTGGTGGTACATTAAATGGTGTCCGACTCTACATTTCTCAAGTAGACAAGATGCTCATTGTAGTTGTTTTGCATTTCTTTTGCCTCTTGATATTGAAGGTTTTGTAGGTTTGGTGTAATCTTTTCAAAATATTGGTACTAGCTAAAGATGTTTTAGTGTGTTGGATTTGCCTTTTCCTTTTATCATATGATGCATAATGAAGACTTGTATCTTTAAAATTGCATGTGGGAAGGTTATTATTATCAGTAGTTCCAGAAGCATATTTTCTTACCAATGACTTGGCGTTCATTGTTTTATGATATCGCAGCTGGGGACGTCGAGGTGGTGCAAGGAGTGGGAGTGGACGTGGTCGAGGCCGTGGGCGTGGCAGGGGTGGTGGCCGCGGTCGTGGAAGAAAGGGAGCCGTTGAGAAGTCAGCTGATGATCTCAACAAGGAATTGGATACCTATCATGCTGAGGCCATGCATATATAGTGAAGCAGCGAGATTTGTTAATAATGGCCAGTATATTGGGCTCCCTTGTACAAAAGTAGTAATCTCGTTTGGCGTTACTAGGCATCTTCTACTGCACTGTGCTTTGAAATGATGTCCTATTTTGCTATATTAACTCTAGGGGCTGATTGATAAACTCGGTGATTTATGAAGGAGTTGAGTTATATCGTTAGTTTTGCCTTTTATTTTTTTTCGGGTTTCGTTATTGGTGTAAATTGCATTTGTGGTCCTCTGAGAGCCCAGAGTTTACTTCTAATAATTTTTATCGGTTATCTCTTGAAAATTGTTTTTGCCATTTGGAAGCGTAAAGTCTATATTGCGGTTTACTATTATTTGATGTGAAAATGAGCAGTTACAGGCAACATATATGTGTGTATGTGGCAAAGGCCTCACTTTCTACTAAAGTTGAAGGTAAGAGTATATTTTTCTAAATTTTAATTACTGTGTACATAATTCAATTGTTAGTCTTGTTAATACTAATTTGTTGAAGATGATGAAGATGGATGAGGTCTAGCGGCCGCATGCATACCCCAACATTAAAATGAACCAGAAACTCCATCAATGTTCATCAACGCTTCATCAATTTTCATTATCATTCATCAACATCAACAATAGCCAAGAAACCACAAGACCAATCTTCATCATCAAAAAATACAATAAAACCAAAACAAGAAGAAAAGTTTGAGAAAACTAGATTTGAAACTTTTTTGGGATAAGCCTCCAGAAGGTTTTTTGGGATAAAACTTCTTTGAGAAAATCCCACTATTGATTTGATTTAAAGATGTGAATCCCTTAATTTTTCTCTAAAGTGAATATCTTTATCTTGAGAAATTTATGTATGACACAAGTCTAACAATCATTTTTTGACACACATACAATAGGAATTTTTTTTAAAAAATAAAACATGAAAATTGACTTATTCCCACAATGAGCCAATTTAAAAGTTGTATCTAAAATAAACCAATTTCATTATAAAGAGAGTTAATATAAATCGACTCCCTCGTAATCCCAATTTTATTTTATTATTTTAATTTGAAGTTAATTCAAATTGACTTTTTATTTATTTATTTTAAAAATTAAAGTCGATTTGAATCAACTCTTGATTGTAAAAAATAAACATGTATATGTAAAGTATATAAATATGTATATACATATAGATGAACATGTATGTGCATATGTAAAGTACATATACAATGTGTATAAAGTATGATGAGTAGACATTTTAGTATTATAATGGTGATGAAAAAAATACACAAGATGGAATTACTTTTTTTTCTCACTTATTTTTTTTTCTTTTAACTTACACAAAAAAACCTTAACATTGGTATACACTACAAATTAATATGCATCTCCATTTATAGATCTAATTTTAGATATAATACTAACTCCTTACCATAGATGAATGCGTACAAAATGAAATGGTCTTTATAGGTGAAAGGGAAGTAGTATTTATGCTGGTACTTTCCTTCAATTAATTGGAGTACATAAAGGGAAATTTCATAAGCAATAAAACAAACAAGTAATAAAGTGATGAGAGTATGTGAAAGAATTTCCCAAAAAAAAGGAGGAAGAGAGAAGTGAGGTGAGAAAGGGAAGCTGGCAAATTACCACTCTCATGCCTGTATCGTGTCCCCGCACCTTAGCTATAATTCTCCACAAATCCCTCTAACCGTTTTCTGAGTGTTTTTTACCCTTTCACCCTTCCCTAGCTTAGTATTTCCATGCTCACCCTCAGCCTCTGTTGTGTCATCTCGGCCCAGGCTTGGATCACATAATGGTTGGGACTTGGGAGTGCCATGGGGGGTTATAAACTAGTATATCATCAAAGAGAACTAAGACATATTTTCTCATAATTCTCCAAAGACTGCATTCATGAGGGATTGGAATGTGGTTGGGGCGTTTGTTAATCCGAATGGCATGACTAACCATTCATAAAGCCCTTTGTGAGTTCTTAAAGCTATTTTGAATCTATCCTCTATCCTAACCAATATTTGGTGATACCCGAACCTCAAAACTAGCTTAGAAAAAAAATTTGCGCCATGCAATTCATCTAAGAGCTCATCTACTATTGGCATAGGAAATTTGTCTTTCACCATGATAGCATTTAATGCCCGATAATGTGTACAAAATCTCCAAGTACCATAATTTTCTTGACTAGGAGAATAGGTGATGAGAATGCGCTATTGCTTGGTTGTATGATGCCTTCCTCTAACATCTCTTTAACCATTGTTTCAATCTGCTGTTTTTGGCTATGTGGATACTTGTATGCTCGGGACTTCATAAGGATTTTTCTATCAATTAATGGAATGGCATGGTTGTGAGATTTATTCGGTGGTAGGCCCATTAGTTGCTTAAAAACCTCAGAATTTCTACAAGATTAATGCTAATCTTGACTGTATGGAATTCAATAATTGCAAGAGATGGTCTTGGTTGGTTGGGAATCCGTTGCAATTCGGAGTAAAACACTCTGCTATAGCCTACTTGAGGATATCTTCCTGATGTGATGAAAAGTAGCAGAAGTTGGTGTGTTTTTCTGCATAGCTTGTAAGCTAATTTCCTTACCATCTCTCTTATAAGAAATCAGCATATTATCATAATCAGTCATAAATGGGGCTATGGTTCTCAACCACTTGCCTCCCAATACTGTATAAGCTATAGGCATAAGTAATACATAAGAATGTACCTTGTAGGAGTTTTCTTGAATGCATACCTCCATCTCTGGTATAAAACCTGATGTAGAAAAAATAGTGCCATCACCTACCATCACCCTGAATTGAGCTTTTGGTTGTACTGTCAGATTGAGAAATTATGCAATCCTTGGTTGAACAAAATTATTAGAGCTGCCATTGTCCATTAGGACTGTCATTGTCATGCCTTGAATGATCCCTTTATATTTCCATGTGTTTGCTCCTACTGACCTGTCACGTCCTAACTTAGGACGTGACCGCATGTAGGGCTACTGCCTCTATGGAAGCTCTGCCATGGTCATATTAACGCTTATGCATACTAAAAACAAATGATTTTATAAAAATAATTGGTTTCATACATGAAATTAAAATAATATCTAAGTTACATGTTGTTCTGAAAATGATATACTAGAAAAATAACTAAATACATAATATCTAAATGAGGGGATCATGCCCTAGTAATCTGGAGCATATCTACTGACATAACCCTAGTAGACTCCACTGCGAAGCAGAGCTTACCACTAATGCTAGACCTCGCTTCTACTAGACTAGGGGGACGTTCTCTCTTTTCTCTACTGTATATGAAAATATCATTTGACAAATGGGTGAGTTTGTCATCTCAGTGGTGGGTACCTTGATACCACACACATATAACATACACTGCACATAAAACAAGGTATATATGTATCTAATTGAATGATAAATAAACATATAATAAACTATAAGTAAATCTGAATAACTGCTGAAGAATAAATTTGGTCTGTCTATAGCATGTGCCTGCCTCCAGCGGAGCGAGGAGAAATGCTTCTCAATCCTCGATTCAAGGGAACCTTAGCTCGACTTTGCTTCGCCAAGATAAATCCTCGCGATTCCAGTACGCTGAACTTGGATACTATGAGGGTATGCATACCCTAAATTTGTGGAGCCTTGCACTCAATATTATCTGAATCTGTGAGGGTATGCATACCTTTAGACTATCTGATATTGAGTCTGATTTACGAGGACACTGACCTCATACTGAACTAAGTCATCTACCTTTAGGTATACTATTTGTGAAGTCTTTTAGATGAGCTAGACTAATTACCCAAGTTATTTGGTCCTAAGTCTACTAATTATGAGAGGTAGTATTCCTAGTTAGTTTAGTCTTATTCACTTGTTTGGGATTAAGGACTGTGGTCCCATACTTAGGGGAGGTTCCCAAGTAAGATAGGTGCATCACAGTGGACAACTTAAGTACCAAGTCCTTGCCTTGTCAGAACCTTCCCTTATTTAGGATCCTTCCTTAATCAGTCTTTATTAGGGTCTGTTATGTAAGCCTAACCATACAATTCTAAAAGATATCATCATGCATCATATAATCATAAGTCTCTGCCCTAGCATATCATCATATAAGCATAGTAATAAGAAGATAATAATATAAATGCTATAAACATGACTAACTCAATTGACGAACCACTAACATGGCATCGTCGACGCGTTGGGACCTCTGCTCACCTGGAATATCTTGCAACTGATGAGCACTGACACTAGAAGCTTCAAGTGGCATAGCGTTGGCACCTGGAGAGGTCAACAACCACCACACCATCAAAAAACCACAAGGAAACATAATTGTAGGCTTTAAGGTAGCAATCTAGCATCGCTACGACGATCCAACATCGCCACGACAACCATGGACCGACATAGGGCCACCACTACCAAAGTAGTGGCGTCGGGGCCTACTACCCTAGGCCATCCTTAAAAGGATGGGCTACCTACCATAAGTGAAGACGTTGCGTCTTCACAAGAAGAGGGAAGAAAATGAACGAGAAACTCCACACTAGAGAAGGGAAGAGTCTGAAGCTTTGAACGAGTTGAAAGTAGGAGGGGGAGCTCTATTTATAGGTGGAAAGGTGGCTAAAAGGTCGGGCAGAGCCCTCTTCTAGAATAGGAGGTGTGGATTATGGCTTTTGATCTTCACCGAGGTGCTGGAGCGTGTTACTGCTTTCATGTCACTGCAGCGCGCTGCGAGCGTTGCAGCGTACCCTTCGTCCTGTGTCGTTGCAACGCGTTGTGGGCGCTGCAGTGCACTTCTGAGAGAAGAAAACTTGGGTCTTCACATGACCCGTTAAGTTCATTCAGAGATAGGTGAGGCTGACACTACTCTCCTTTAGCTTCCTCAATTTCCCCTGCTAGTTGCACCTCTTGGTCCTTGTTTTCTCAGGTGTCATCTCCTAGAAACAACATCAAATGCTTGTTGGAAAATCTATGGGTTGGAGAAAACTTCTCATTGCAAGTAAAGCATTTTCCATTTTGTCTTCTCAATCGCATCTAAGTTGCATTCGTTCTTCTTAGATTGGTACTTCTGTTAATTGGGTCCACATGCCCCATAGGTGGAGTAGGTAGTAATAGGGGTAGGGGCTTGACCTCACTTGGCTGCTGGACTTAATGCTGTGGTGTTTGGATTATGAGTGGCGAATTAAGGACCAATACTCACGTTTTGATACTTCCATTGAGGTGGTTTTGGTTGGTGCCGGTTCTTTTCTTCATACAATTTCCGTAGAGCCACCCCCCTCATTAAAGTCATCGATGATTGGGCTACCACATCTAATTGCACATACTTCCTACCCCACTCAAAAATCAATCCAACACACAATTCAGTGACATGTCATGGGATCTATTAGCCAGTGCCGTAAACTTAGTGTTATACTCCTGCATTGTTCCCTGCTGTATTAATTTCAACAAGGCCTTCCTGGGGCACTCAAACGGGAGAGGGGACCAAATTCTAACTTTAGAGCTCGAGCAAAAATTTTCCATGACTGGAATAGAATGCTTCTTTACATCATTTGAAACCAAGGCCCTACCTCTTCATCTAAATGCACAACCTCTATGGTGATTCTATGATCATCTAGAGTTTGGTAGTAATCAAAATATTGCTCAGCCTTAAAGAGCCATTGTAAGACATCCGTAACATCAAAACGAGGAAAGTCTAATTTCACATTCCTTACTTGGAAGGGTTGCCTGTGCTGGCTGAACCGCGTGCTCGAGTTGAACCTGCCATGGCTAGAATCCAGGGAGAGTTGTTGCTGCTGATTTTGAAGAAGCAAGGACTTGATTCGTTGAAATCTCTCTTGGTTTTGTTGGTTTTCTATCTACAACACTTAAAACGCCTCTAAGAGAACTTGCTTTACTTCAGCTTCTGCTATTTTCATATGCATGGAATCAGCCATGGAGAATGAAATCATCAAATGAAATGGTGTTTATCGGTGAAAGGGAAGCAGTATTTTTTATGGTACTCTCCATTAATTAATTGGAGTATAGAAAAGGAAATTTCAGAAACAATAAAACAAACAAGTAATAAAGTGTCTTAATAAAGTAATAAATTGATTGAGCACAGTCAGCTAATGGAACACTACTCAACAACAACTAGTCACCAAATCAGCAAGTAGTCAACCTGCTGAAGGGTATGAGCCAATGATGATGAGTCTGTGAAAGAATTTCCAGAAAAAGGTGGGAAGAGAGAAGTAAGGTTAGAAAGGGAAGCTAACAAGTAACCACGCTCATGCCTGTACCATGTCCCCACATCTCAACTATAATACATGGTTCCCCACAAATCCCTCTACCCATTTACTGAGTGTTTTTACCCTTCCCTAGCTCAATGTTTCCATGCTCACCCTCAGCCTCTGCCATGTCACCTCGGCCTGGGCTTGGATCATATAATGGTTGGGCCATTACACAAAAATTATCTACGAGTTAACTCTATAAAGTGTAAGATAAAAAATAAGAGTCAACTCATAGATACAAATATAATTATTTCATTATTCACTTATTACATTGTCATCTAAAAATATTTTTGAGTTGACTTGTATTTTTATCTTTATAGAGCCAACTCATACATGATTTTTGTCCACATTTATCTATGGTAAGGAGTTAGTACTATGTCCAAAATCAAATCTATAAGTAGAGATGCACACTCATTTGTAGTGTGTATCAAGGTTAAGGTTTTTTGTGTAAGTTAGAGGAAAAAAAATAAATGAGGAAAAAAATGTAATTTCGTCTTGTATATTTTTTTCCTCACTATTATAATACACTAAAATGTCTACTCACCCTACTTTATATACTTTATATACATTGTTCATATGTACTTTACATATACATATGCATGCATGTATATGTATAACTATATACATATTTATTTTTTACAAACAAGAGTTGATTCAAATAGACTTTATTTTTCAAAAATTTAAAAAAATATAAATTAAAGTCAATTTGAATCGGCTTCAAATTAAAAAAAAAGAAAACAATCCGAGGTTACAAGGAAGTCAATTTAAATCGATTCACTTTATAATGAAATTTGTTTATTTTAAGAACAACTTTCAAATTGGTTCATCATGGGAATAAGCCAATTTTCATGTTTTATTTTTGGAAATTTTCCTCACAATAAAAGTGAGTTCTCAAAAAATTGGTGAAACACACAATAAATGTAGAACTTAATATGAAACTAATGAGAATGGGTGGTAGGAAGAGTGATAGAGGAGATAGAGAGAAAGAATTGAGAGAGTGATATTATTCTTATTTTCATGTGTCTTGTACAATGAGCAGCCAAATGACTATTTATAGGCTATGAGTGAGGTACACAATATTACATCAAATCTCTGTCATATTAAGATATATCTATCTAATTGGATACCAACCAAATTAAGATAAGGGCATTCACCTTCCAATAACATTTTATAACACTCCCCCTTGGATGTCCATCAAGGATATGCCTTATTAAAACCTT
Organism: Nissolia schottii; assembly: GCA_003254905.1. NCBI lineage: Eukaryota > Viridiplantae > Streptophyta > Magnoliopsida > Fabales > Fabaceae > Nissolia > Nissolia schottii. Next base: position 92,083 of record QANU01033812.1, read on the forward strand.
ACTAAGAAAAACCCATTGGAAAAAAAATCTTAGTGAAGGAAAAAATATTACAACATCCTCATAGTGCGGGTTGTCTCCTTAAAAACCTTATCAAGGAAAAATCCAGTAAGATAAAAACCTTGATTAAGGAAAAAGAGTACAACAATTCTCCCACTCTTATGATAATTATGGACATCTATCTAATAAGATGAAATACAATTTGCCATTATTATAATAAACCCATATACATAGTACTGTAGTTTCTGTAACAACTACACAACCTCTATCCCCTTCGGCTTTTGGCTATCAAGGAAGAAGGAGTGAAACAACTCAATAGAAATCCAAAAGTTGCAATCATGATGGCAAAAATAACAACTTACTTCAACATTCTTCATGATACTCGAACATGTTGATTAATTGCCCTTATCCAAAAACACTCACAACTCGCTTCATGAATTACAATAATTTCTGCATGATTTAAAGATGTAGCAGTTAAAGTTTTTTTTTGTTGATCTCTATGATATAGTTCGTTCTTCCACATGTAAATAAACATTCTCTAAATTCTATCAAAATATAAAAGAATATAAAATCCTGCTACTACATAGCCAATAAATTATGATTTTGGTTCATATGAATAAAGTAAATATGAGAATATATCACAATAAAATTTGAACATCATCCTAGTATGTTTTTGTTAGAAAATAACTAAATCTCGCTAACATGCTAACAGTGAAAGCTACATCTAGTGATGCATTGTCAAATGGACACATTAGTGCTCCAGTAGCACTTAGATGTGGTAATTTAAGACCAAGAAATTTCTCGTAATTTTCATAAGGTTTTAATGGATTTTTATCTAATAATCTCATAGTCATTGGGATACTCAATGGATGTGCTCAGTCCATATAAACTCATTTCAGAGTTTTCTTAATATAAATTAATTGATAGACAAATATTTTATTTGTCAAGTGCTATATGTGTAAACCAAGACAAAATTGTGTCTTGTCAATATATTTATTTAAATATTTTACATATTTTGGAATCCCTTTTGGAGATCCAATGATGCTTAAATCACTATCTTCTATTGTGATTATAACAATTTAAATCCAAACCCTTTTATGAAAATACATGGGTAAATGGGATAAATTTTATACTCATATCTCAATAAAAATCGACCTAGGTGATTGGACTACATACGCCATGATTATTTTAATCCATATAAGGATTTTTGAAGTCTTAATGAACAAATTTTTCCAAGAATTTCTATATGCTTCAACAATTTTAAATCATTCAAAGATTTTTATAAAATTTTGCTAGCTAGTAAGCCATATTAATAGGCTTATAGACGCATGTCTAATTTCTTTATTAATTACCAGAATAAAATTAAATTCACCACTGGAGAATATATCTCCATATACTCAATGTCAGGTTTTCTGAAAACTCTTGTGCTACAAGTTGTGCTTTATATCTTATCTTTCCTCATTTCATTTTTGCACAAAAAACCCGTACCCCATTGGTTTCACACCTTCTGGTGCTTGACTATAGATCTCAAAAACTTCATATTTTTCAAATGAAGTTGATTTCAACATAAATTGCACCTTTCCACATTGGCCAACAATTTTTTTTGTCTATATTCTTTGACAGAGTTTTATTCAATATCTTCATCTTGTTTATTATTTCGGTAGCAACATGATGTGCATACAATGTTGTCGACAACAATATGATTTCTATCGATTCCATATTTTTCATAAAGACATAACTCATCAAGATCTCTTTATTTTTTTTTTCATTTTTCAGGTACCTGAACCACTTCTAGGATTTCATCAATAGTTATATCTCGAAACTCTTTTCAATCACTTGCCTCCATATAATGACCATCTTCACTAATTGTTCCTTTTCATTTTAAAGGAATTTTCATATTCGGAACCAACTATGGTAACACACTTCAGACGTGACTTGCTTTGCACTAATAGGTTGTCCTTCTGGGACACTATTTTAAATTAGAGTAATAATTTGCAGCCTGTATATGAGTTTTTATAACTCTCTTTGGGTCGCTAAATAAATTTGGCAATTGATTTGCAATATTTTGCCATATTACCTTGTACGAGGATCTAAGTATAATAATGACAATGTATTTCATGTAATTTCTATTTTCAGTTACTTATTTTCTGCCCCTAATGTTGGAAAAAATTATTTCATCAAAATGACAATAAAATAAATATTGTCGTGGATAAATCTCTAATTGGTTGAGGTAATTTGTAATAAAAGGGATTCATAACCAATCATATATTCTCAACATTCTCTAATGTCTCATCTTTGTGCATTGTGTTGGAGAAATTTTAACATAAACCGCACATTTAAAAAATCTTAAGATGGTGAATATTTTGTTCCTAACCAAAAGTCAAGTGTAATGGAGAGAATTTTTTTTTTTTTTGGTTTCCCAGGGTATCTCCACCCGCGTGACAGGTGAGACTAATCCCTCGCCGTTCTGAAGTCCAGTTAAGGGGTATACGGCTGGCCTGTGGGTTTGCTCCATTCACAAGGAGTAGGGATCGAACCCCTCCCACCTGCTTAAGGGACGAGAGTACTTAACCACTCACGCCAACCCGCCAGGTTAGTAATGGAGAGAATTTATAATAACTTGTTGGCATGATGCATACAAGTGTTGTTACATGTAAGATAACATCTGTTCATGCTAAAACATAAAGTTTTGTTCTTATAAGTAATGGTCTAGCTATTAATTTGAGGCATTTAATAAATAATTATGTTAGACCATGCATAAATAGGAGCATCATGCTCTTCAACTGTTGTTCCATTTGATATACAATAATCATTAAAATATTGAGACATTAACTCACCATTATTATCAATACAAACCCTCTTAATGACATTATTCAAATACTCTGCTCTTAAATTATTTGAGCAAGCAATCTCGTAAACTTCAAGTTACGAGTTAACGATAAACACACGTATGCATGTGACCATTTGTTTGATGCATCTATTAAAATCATATGTAATTTATAAGTGGTCAACATGATGAGTGAATGGCCCTACATAGTTCACCCTTAATACATTCCATAAATGTAAATCATTCTCTCATAATTTCAATTGGTGATTGTGTCTTATAATTTTCTTTGAGGACAAGCAACACACGAGAATTCATTTAATTGAAAATTTTTTTGGCTCTTCAATATGAATGTCTATGTGAATTCTTTATAATTTTTTTGTTCATCATAATTGAACTAGGATGACCTAGCCAATCATGCCAAATGTAAAAATATTTAAACTTCTAGTTAACTGTAACTGTAAGAACTGGTATCAATTGATAGAGAAATAATGAATAAACTGCTGAATTTTATTGATTA
>QANU01033829.1:0-12755 GCA_003254905.1 Nissolia schottii
ATATTGAATTTTCAGAGCCTGCAAGATATAGTTGCTCAATTCACAAGTATGAATTACGCAGCCGAGCTATCAGGATCAGAAGATGGTAGCCACATTTTTGAGGTATTTGCATTTCCTAAAATGTGAGGATTGATGTTTCTGTGAAATCTTGGGTTGTGTATCCTCTAATTTGTTAATTTACCTGACCCTTAGGCAATTGGCTTATTGATCGGAATGGAAGATGTCCCACCCGAAAAGCAATCTGATTATCTGTCTTCTTTGCTCAGTCCTCTTTGTCGTCAGGTTATTCTTGACTTTAAAATTGTGATATATTGTATCATCAAGGAATGCGTAGCTGAGCTGGCTCCCGTTCTGAAAAAAAAAATCTGCTTAAGGATCATAACACTTGGTATTTGATGTGTATGCTATTCCATGTGTTTTTAACGTAGGTTGAGGCATTGCTCATAAATGATAAGTTATTGACATCTGGGGAGACTAATGCCAAAATTGCTGTCTTCCAGCATATTATCATGGCAATTAATTCTCTCAGCAAGGTATTTTACTAGCTTCGTCTTTTACATTTGATTAGATAATTCTCCCCATTGCTGGTCTTTTCTTTAAAAGGTCTCAAAACACATAACTATTTGGAAATGTGGATTGGAACTACATTCTGTATGATTTCATATTATTGATTTTGAATTATAAAGAGTAATTTACTGGACAGATACATCTAAGTTATTGTTTTCCTCCCTTCTTACCATTTTTGAATGACCTTATCCAGGGCTTTAGCGAGCGTCTTGTAACTGGCAGTCGCCCTGCAATTGGTCTCATGTTTAAGCAGGTATTTTACAAATTTGTTTGATCTCTGGTTAGTGTACATGGTTTATCATATGTGTATTCTCTACCATTTTTGTGATTAAGAGACTTGAAAATTTTTTGGCTGAGAGCTTTGTAGTTCTGATGTCTAAAATCCATATTTATAAAAAAGTCATATTTGCAACATGTAAGCGACAGGTGACAGCTTTTGTTTGTTGTTTCTCTTCATAGTTGGCTGCCCTTATACAATGTTCATGTCCTGAGACAATGCAGCTTTTAATAATATGAAGAGGAAAGCTACAATTATGTTAATATTTTTTCATACCCATTCTGCATCTTTTGGACGTTGCTCATTTACTAATAAATAAAGGGGATACAAAAATTAACCATTTTTTGGTCTCTCCTCATGGTATTGAATGGTTTTTTCAGTTCCGAACCAATAATAATATGATTGAGGTTGGTGTCGGTCTCACTATTTTTTTCCTATCTAATTCTTTTAGTTGTTTGATCTTTTGTTTATTGTCTCCTGATCTTCGTCCCCTGTCGATGTACTTTTGCTCCTACCTTTCATAGGAAGTTGTTTTGTGCATATGATAAGTATCAAAAAGAAAAAAAATATTTGGAATGTCAGGCTGCCTACCCCATTAGTACATTCATTAAATGATAAATTGTTATGTTGATCATATATTTAATTTTTTGGATCACCTGTTTTCATGTCTTAATTTTTGTTCTGTCTAACTTTTGAATTTATTCTACATAGACAATGGATGTGCTTCTCCAAGTTCTTGTTGTATTTCCAAAAGTTGAACCTTTGCGGAGCAAGGTATGCTCTATTTTTAAGGTTTGGATGTTTTTTTTACTCACCTCATCATAAACTATCACCTAATTCTATACCATTTATGGAGTGCAGGTGACATCTTTTATACACCGCATGGTGGATACACTAGGATCATCCGTCTTTCCTTACCTGCCAAAGGCATTGGCGCAGTTGCTTGCAGATAGTGAGGTACATATTTTTTTCTTCTTTTAACAATCTGTTTTGATAATTTCTTGAACAAAAATTCCAAATGCATTTCTTTGGATTGCTATTGGTGTTTGTTCACACGAGTTCGGTTTTATTATTTCTCCTTGCCTTGATAAATTTCATCTTTTCTGGGGGGAAAAAAACATTGAAGATTATTTTCTAAGATGCTCATGTTATTGGATTTGAAGGCAGTGAGAATACTATTACTTTTGCACCTGCTACTTATGTATAACAGTATATGCATGTATGGTAATTGAAGTTTGGGTTCTCAGTGTAAGTACGCATTATAGTTTTGATTTACAATCACCTTTTTGCTACTTCATTATATATATTGAAGACTCTCTGCTGCTGTGAGCCTTCCTTTTGTCTGATGGTGGAGGGCCTGTCCAGGTGCTTCATTGGCGTTTGATAGATTTCACATCTAAAGCATGTTTATCTTTGTCTGTGCTTTAGTTCTATCCATCGTAGCCAATCCTGGATAGTGGCACGGAGCGGGGGCGCCAAAAAACGCTATAGCAGGATAGTTAGGCGATCGCTATTTTGAAAAAATATAGATAAAAAACTTCTACAAAACTGAGATGACCTAGACATACCTGAACCTAAGGTTGAAATCAAAATTGAAAATAAAATTAAAAATTGATGAGGCATGACAGACAAGCAGAGGAACAGAGAGAGGGACAGCAAAGCATGAGAATAAACATGGGAGGGATGTGAAAGAGTGGTGGCTGGAGTGGGTTGCTGGAAGACAGCAGCTGCAGTCACCGGTCGGTGGAGCTGTGGTTGCCGGAGAGAAGAGCATGTTGGTCTGTTATTTGTGCATCAGGAGCTATTTGCTAATGGAGGAGCTGCTGGAAGTCCAGATGGTTGGTTAATAGGTTAAAGAAGATGAATTTGAGGGTAAAGTGGAAATTTTATTAGAGTAAGTGAGGGTAAAATAGAAACTTCATGATAAGTGAGGCCTAATAGAACTTTCAGTAGCAAAAGTGAGGGGAAAATAGAACTTTCAATAGCATTAGTGAGGGCAAAATAGAACTTTATGTAGCATAAGTGAGGGCATAAAAGCATTCATCTTAGCAACATGAAGAACTAGGGTTTATGGCTTAATGACCAGGGAGGTTGATCTGTTTTGTGCTATGCCTCCCCAAAGCTGCCACGATAGAACTATCAAGCCCCGCAATCTTCTGTGATTCGTGGCCTTGACTGCTGCTCCTGGAAAATGCGACGCAGCGCACATCGTTTCGTGGTGGCCTGCCACGCTGCTCTGCTATAGCGCACTATTCTATTTCTATTTAGTTTGTGGTAAACATGTTCCCTTTTTTTTAAGAATTGAGTGACTTTAAAGAGTTCCTCCCATCCTCACCATCCATTTCACTAAAATCTAATGGTTTAGGTCACTTGTGTCCTCATGTGACTTGCCTTCTCACCTTTTCTCTTCTACTCTCTTCTCTCTTCTTCTCAACATCTGCAACATGTCACCACATCCTCGCCTCCAAGCTACACTGTCAGTTCCACAAGCAGTGATATTAAAAAATTCCAAAACAAAAATTTGGAAAGTGGTGTTTAAGAGTGCTGGAAGTGTGAAAATGATTTAGAATTGGGTTTGGAAAATTAGGAAATATGGGGAGTTGGGAAAGGGTGAGATTAAAATATTGTAGAAAATTTTAAAAAATATAAAAAAAAAACCCAAATATCTAAATGGTGATTTTGGCTTCTTTGCATCTCCTTCAAAGGTCATCCTATTGCATTTGACCAAAAGTGTTGTAGACTGTAGCTAAAACTACTTTACAGCTCTGATTCACAGTCTACGGGAGCAGAAGAGGGAGATGCTGCAATGGTCATCTATCACTCCTTCACAACATTCCCCTAAGCCCACGGCTGGCTTCATCAACCGGAGAGGCTCATTCATGCTGGGTGAACATTGCTATTGTGGTGGAGCGAAAGGGAATGACGATGCATCCATGGCAGCTGGCATTGGCGGCCTCCATTATTCTTCAAACGCCAATTGCCTCTTGAAATTTTAGGGCAGATCTGGGGGAGGGGCCTCTTGCACCGCCCTGTTGCTGGCGTTGCTCCCAATTCAAATGAAGGAGGAGGGAGCAATATTAGGCTCCATGGTTGCTCCTGGGTATGAGTCTTGGTGTGACACTGCCCATTCGCTGCTGTGACTGGGTTCGTGCACGGCAATCACTACGTAGGAGGAGATGGCTCTCCCATGGCAGCAGCGGATGAGAGTTAATTGCAAGGCAGAGGACATAAGGCAGGTCATGTGAGCACATAAGTGACTCACTCAAGACCGTTGTATTTTAGTAAAATAGATGGTGAGGATGGGGAATAACTCTTTAAAGTTATTCTCATAGTCAATGGATCCCCACTCTCTCTCGCTCTCTCTCTCTCTTTCTCTCTCTCTATATATATATTTATATATATTAACTTCTAATTCAATGTTTAATGATAGGTTTTGTAAAAGGCATCAATAAAAAGTTGTTCAATGGTTTTAAGAGTTACTTAAAGTTACACTAGTGTAACTTGATCATTCATATATATATATATATATATATATATATATATATATCAGCCTGAATTCTGAAGTGCTAGAGTAGTAAAGACTCCACAGAACTATATTCATATATACACTATGCAATCATTACATGTTTATACTTACAAGAACAAATGAATAATTGACTAGCTATTTTGTAGAACACTGATGTTTCCAATATCACATATTGATCACATATATAATAATTATATCATATTCAACTTATATAGTTTCAACTTATGAATGCATTGTTTGTCCGTGTTCATTTTTTTTTTTTTTATATATTTGTATTTTTTTTATTAATGTAAAGATTTGCAGTGTTTTTTTACTGTAGTAGATTGACAGTGGTGAAAAGTCCTAATTTGAAATGACATCCATGTTTTGCATGTGGATTTGGTTGTTTACATGAAGTTGGTTTCGTTTGTCTCCACCTTTTCGGTACTTTAGTGTACCTTTCATCTTTGAGCACATTGGTATTTTGCCATTTAATTCCTAGTTCCTGCACATAAAAGGATGAGAAACATTTATCACATCTCAACAATTTTTCATTTCAGCCAAAGGAGATGGTTGGTTTTCTTTTGTTGCTCAATCAAATAATCTGCAAGTTCAATACTTTGGTGCGTGACATTTTGGAAGAATTATTTCCGGCTATTGCTGGTAGGATATTCAGTGTCATCACAAGAGATGCATTGCTTTCAAGCCCAGGTGCAGTAACCGAGGTATGAAAATGTTGATGAGGTTTTTCCTAAAAGTTATATTTCTCCTGTCCTTTTGATTCAATTTCTTTTAGTTTACCCTCACCACAGTATTGCTTTTCAAGATCTTGTGCTCTGGTAATGTCTGTGCTCCTTGTTAAATGCATATCGTTGTATATGCTTTATGTCCTACAAAATAGGGAGACATAAAGTAGAAAACATGATGGTTCTTCTCTATATTAGTGTAGCAGTGGAACTTTATTTATTTCTTGGCACTTTACTTATATATTCTGGTATTTATGCTAGTGAGAAAAATCATTTAGCAACATTTTTCAAAGAAACATCATTAGGATATGGTAGCAGGTTGCATAATTTCAATCACCATCTCTTCATTCAAGTCATATTCTCTTCTTTCATATATTGTATGGTATTGTCGTATTCTTTGTAGCTGTGTAGTGCGGGCTCGAATGTGAAATCCATCTTAGAATTGTATCTTTTGCCTTTCTAATGTAACTTATTTTATTCTAAACACTTGCACACACACATATATGTGTGTGTGTGTGTATATATGGTATAATAAGATTATTTTGTACCTGTCCTTTTTGTAGGAAATTCGTGAATTGCAAGACCTACAACAAACATTGCTTACATTTCTTCATGTTATTGCTACACATGATCTATCTTCTGTATTTCTTTCCCCCAAAAGTAGAGAATACCTGGATCAAATGATGCAGCTGCTTTTGTACTCTTCCTGTAATCATAAGGATATTCTTATAAGAAAGGTATGCATAATTATTTCTCTTTATTTTACAATTGGTCCTTATTTTTCTAAATTAGTACTTCAGATATAATCTAAAATCTGGAACTTAAATTTTTTGCAATTTAGGCATGTGTACAGATTTTCGTTAGATTAATTAAAGATTGGTGTGCCCTGCCATATGAAGAAAAGGTAGATTCCAATAACTTCTACTTATCCTGGTTTGACTTTTTGATTATGTTCCTGTTATTGTACTAAACTTTTAGTTGTTTACAGGTTCCTGGTTTTCGAAGATATGTGGTTGAGACATTTGCAACAAACTGCTGCTTGTACAGTGTGCTGGACAGATCTTTTGAGTTCCATGATGCAAATACTGTAAGACTCTTTATTTTTGGTTTTATACATTCTTTTGGTCACTTGTTTTGTGTGATCCTGTTGTCCAAGATCATTATGTTTATATTAGAATCTTTCCTTCTTTTTACTCCTTAGCAAAAAGTTGATTTTTGGCTTCTCATTCCATGTTCTGGACAGAAAAATATTTATCATTTGAAATTTATTGTTGCTTTCAATTTAAAACAGTAAAAGAACAACATTCCTCACCCCTTTCATCAAAGAGATTCAGCAGCTTAGCCTCTTTGCATCTTTCTAAGAAATGAATTCTTTATTTATCTTGAAATTTTTGTTTGTGTTGTTTTTTTTTTTTTTTAAATAAATGTTTAAATGGTTGTGTAATTTATACAACTTGGTTTATGATAAACTCAGTTGATTTTGTCTTAGTGCTTTGCATTGGCATTTTTAGCCAATTTTTTCGGTACTCATTTTCATCGTTACTTCTTTTTCTATACAGCTCATTTTGTTTGGAGAAATTGTATTGGCTCAGAAGGTCATGTACGATAAATTTGGAAACGATTTTCTTGTTCAATTTGTATCAAAAGGATTCTCTGCTGCACATTGCCCCCCACACTTGGCAGAGCAATATGGTCAGAAGTTGCAGGTGATGAACCTTTCTGGAGCTATAGTATTCTAAAAGATTTTAGTGCTCCTGCTGAAACATTTATTTGCATTTTTGTTTTATTGTTCTGTACTTTATCTTTGTAAACAAATAATTTTGATAAATTCTTTAGTGCTGGGGCTAATGTTCACCTCTTCCTGATGCATTCTTTCTGCAGGGAACTGATATTAAGGAACTGAAATCATTCTACCAGTCCCTCATAGAAAATTTGAGACTGCAGCAAAATGGAAGCCTTGTTTTCAGATAGCATGTTATGTGTTGGAAATGTTAGCGAGTCTCCTTCCAATGTTGAGTTGTTTTTGTTCATCTCCTACGTTCGGGCTATAGTTTCTGTCTGCAAAAGGTAACCAAGGCTGTTTCAGATGATATCAAGATTAGGCTTTATATTTTTCACAATTCCCACTCAATAGTGCGGTCATGGTGGTGATATTGCAGGGTGGTGTATATAGCTTTTGTGCCCATTTTGTAAACGAGGCTTGAATATTCCCCTTGCCCAAATTTTGATGAGCTCCACTCCACTCTTCAGCCTGACCGACAAGTAAAGTGGCTGTTATATCTATATATTCTTTGCCCTGCTGTTGTAAATTCATGGGGGAAATTCACTTTAAAAAAATTGAGTTGCATCCTTTCGTGTGAGGCAGCTTGATAGTTGATGCGATACCAAAATATTGGTATTTGATCTGTGCATGTCTTACTTTTTCTCAATAAATTATTTTTGTATTTGAAAATTTCGTTTCGTCTTCCGTTTATTCGTTGGTATATTATTAACTCGGTTCGTGCCTTTGCCTCTGGTCGTTTAACATATGATTTTCATGTTAATGAAAGTTGAAATTATGTTTAATAATTAAGATCATGTTTTTTTCAAAAGCAGTTTTCCCCCTTTTATTCACTTACCAAAAAAGGTAGATTTTCTTGAAAATGGATTCTCTCAAAATGGAAGTTTTTGTCATGTCGGATCTTTCACTTATTTTCTTTTATTTGCTTATGTCATGTCGTGTATGGAGTCCTATCTCATTAATTAATGATAAGAGAGTATCTAATATTTGGGTAATGTGAATGTTATTAATTAGTGGTGATAGATTATACATGATAAAAAAATTTTAATGGAGAGGAATCATTTTCGTATTAACAAAATTTTGATATTAATTTAATCTAACATTTTAATATATAAATATATTTAATCCTAGTGTTTTAAAATTCTAAATCAATTTTAGTAGTCAAATTTCACTAGTAATTCTATTCACTAGTCTACATCATCAAATAAAATCTAAGAAATTTTTTAAGAAAATAAAAGTCATAATTTATTCTCTTATTCAGTAAGTTTTCTTTTCTGAGCGATATAAAACCTTAACTAGGAACCATCGAGTCCCTCACCAGGAACCTGTAATGGGGCCGGCAATCCTTCCAAGCTCTAAAATTTTAAGTTGGTGTGTTTTGAAATAAGAAGGAACGTCCTAATTGATCTTTAGGTTTTTTATTGGTGTTTACATTGGCCTCTCAATAAAAAAACTCAATTGGTATTTGAACATTTTAAATACTATCCTCGTTAGTCTAGCTGTCTTTAAGGATTAAAGAGGATAACGTTTAAAATGTTTAGGAACTAATTGGGGGCATTCAGATACTAATTAGGGATTTTTCTGTTAAGAGACCAATGTAAACACCGGTGAAAAGTTCATGAACCAATTAGAACATTCTGCCTTTAAATAAATAATAATGATTGTTCTTTTTTTGGTACTATTTTTACTACTTGCATTATTTCCCATTCTGCATATGCTAGTATGGATTTAAAAACATCCAAATCAGTAAAGGCGTGTCTGATATGGTATCAATGACAAACAAATGAACTCAATGAAATGAAAAGTTACAAATAGTTTGAAGAACTGCATCATTTGAACTTGAAGCCCCTTAAACAAACAACTGGACATTTACAAGAAACATAGCATCAATTTGAAATTCACATCTTGTAAAATAAAATTTTCCTCAGTCCAAAAAAAAATTTATTTGTCCTAAGTCAATGATATGCGTGACTCATTTTTCTAGAATTCAATAGCATTGATATTCATGCGAACTTGGCTTTTCATCAACTTTACTATAACCTATTCCAATATTCTAGTTGGCATCCAAAAATAACAAAGGAACTAGGAAGACTAAAAAAAAACCTATTCTCATGACCTATTTTCTAGTCTTAATGGTCATGCCGAGGGGGATTGAAAATCCATGGGAATTGGTATTGTAACCCCCTAGCTAGTTAGCCTACGCTTAAGTCGCAAGCTTGCTGGCTAAGTTGTTATCTGCTCTGGTGGGGATAGTACTTAGTCCCAATTGTACATTGAACATATTGTTACCCAAAATATGGACCAGATTAAAATTTTCTTTTGTACGTCACATATAATAAAATTAGGAGCCTTGTTGCATTTAGAGCATACATCGCGAGCGGAAATATAGCATGCTTAATTGATAAAAGATGAAAATGATTAACATATGTCATAATTACAAACACGGTCCGTCATACATACATAAACAAGTATATAAGGACATAAGTTATAATTTACATAATAAGTACAAAGCTCGCCAAAATGGTGCACATAAACATATATACTATCCACTAGCTAAACATCTACTCATCCGCCGTCCGGCCCTGAAATGCCTCCTCCTCATACAGCTCAGCTCCCTGTTCTCCATCAAAACCTGAAGTCATGGATGAGTGGGGTGAGAACATGGCGCTCTCAGTGGGAAACCTTAGGGATTAGGGGACTTCTTTTTACTCATACATACCTCAGGCCACTCAGGAAATTCTAGGTGTTATAGTTATAGTATCACCCTACTGATTTTAAGATCCATACTAAGCCTGAGCAGCTTTATCTAAATTAACTAGGTGACTGGGGAATCTATTCTTCATTACTAAGTCATCTGTTCTCTACCTTACTTCCTAAGTTGCACATAATCACTTAGTCACATAATCACATAATAAGCTTCGGTGCGCGTCCACTTATAACCGTGCTCATTTTAATTATAAGCTTGTTCGCACCTCCGCCTATGTACAGTTATATCACATAGAGCACATACTTCAAGCTCAACCCCCCCGTAACGGTGGCCTACCGCGACAGGCTTCCTTGTTGTTTCAATACCGTGAGGACTAGGCCGCGCTAAACCTTAGTAGCTCATGATATGAGAATCCACCCTTATGCTAGGGGTGGCGAGGGGACCCTACCCCATCCTTATGCTAGGGACGAAGCATGCCCAGGGTTCAACTTGCACTTCCTACCGGCTAGTGGCACAGCTAGGAAGAGATTCCTTTTTCCTTTCTTTCCTTTTCCTTTTTGGGACTTAGTGACGTCATGCCCGATACCTTTCCTTTTCTTTTCCTTTCCTTTCCTTTTGTAAAACCATTTTCCATGATACATAATCACATAACATTCATCATTACAGTTCATCAGTCCAGTTACAGTTCATATGCATTAAACATAAAACCTCAGTTCATAACCTTTATCATACCCTAGAAAGCCTTGAGCATAAATTCTTAATTCATAATATTTGACATACTTAGTAAAATCAGTAGATCCATGGATAATTGCAAGCAGTATAAAAAGTGGAGTTTTTGTTAAAAATGACAAGTTTTCGAAAAGGGGAGGGCTGTCTTCGTTCAGGCCGCTCAGCACCTAGGGCATACTGCTCAGCGCTTAAGACCGCTCAGCGGCATTCACATACCGCTCAGCGCTCACAGACTGCTCAGCGAGATCCCTGGCCGCTCAGCGGGTCTTGACGAATTTCAGCCCCTAATTCTTGCAATTTTCCATGTTCTACAAGGTTTCTAACCATCAAGCCTCAAAGCATTTTTTTTCAGCATTCCTTATTCATTTCTAACAACCATAACAACCATAAACATACATCAAATTTTCTAAAATCATTTTCCATAACAAATCAAACCACAAATTCATGCTTTCCTAACCTATGTTCATGTAACACTTAGCATATCTAGCACATAGCCACATATTCACACAATTTCCATCATCGTCATCAAAGAACATAAACCTAGCAAGAACCTAATCTATCCTAGCATACATATCACAAGCATGGCATCAAACATCTTAAGCCACATGGACAGCGGTTATGTCAGATTTACCCACGTTTTCCCCGACTCTGAAGGTTCCTGCTTGCTCCTAGCTTGCTCGGCTGCCTCCTTGCTCCTCTTGGCCGAATTTGCTGCAGCTGTCCTTGGGGTTTTGGTGTGATTTTCGTGGGTTTGGGTTAGGGGGTTCCTGAGAGAAGTGAACTGGGCTTAGGGCAGGCGGTGTCTAGGTCTCCGGTTTGACAGAACGGCAGTCAATCGGCAAACGGACAAAGTTCTGACAGGGTTTCTAATTTTTCCTCTTCATTTTCGGTTTTGGGGTGGTATTTATAGCCCAAGAGCTGCTGCCCCTTTTACCATTTTGCCCTTGGCCCCAAAATTACCAAAATGCCCTTTTTAATTATTTTCTAATTATTTAATTAGTTTGGATAATGCTAAGGTCAAATCAAGTCACATCAAGGCATTTTAAATTATTTTTCTTGATAAATCTGCCTCCCCCACGTGATGAAACTGATTGGGTCCCACCTCGGTCCCGTTTCGCGGTCCCGATGCGTCGCGCACGGTCGTCCGAAAAATATTCTGCTTATACCGTCGCGATCCTCTAATTTCCCTCTTCCTAAGAATATTATTTTTAGAAGGTGTTTGTGAATTTTTATCCGGAGGAGTATTTTTCACAGATACCTTTAATACATCGTTAAGCTCCCGCGTCTGCGGATAACCGTTCCGCTTGCGGTTTCGTTATCTCCCAAACTTCCCAATAAGGTTGTAGGGCTAATCTAAGGTATTTGGGACTTTCTTCCGGCATAGGTTAGATTCCCAGAGACTTTAAACTCTCTGCTCGGTTCTACTGGCTAAATGGGGCCAAACGGGACTGTTCGGGTGTCTACGGTGTTGGTCTTGGCAACCAATACCCAAGAGGGGGGTGAATTGGGTATTTTAGAAATTATTCTAATTTCAACAAATAATGCATTTTCATGCAATTAACGTTACTATGCAGCGGAATATAACAATTAAAGATTTAAGCATGTTCAATTATGTTTGTAATAAAACAATAAGATCAACAGAGCAACTTATAAACAATTATTAACAAATGCAATTCTTAAATATGCAAGACAATAATATAAGTTTGTAATAAATAAAGAGATAGAGTTAGAGAGATTGCAAACAGTGATTTATCCTAGTTCAACCACCCTTGTGATCTACGTCCAGTCCCCAAGCGACTTGCTCAAGATTTCTCCACTATCATCAAGCTTCTAACTTAGGTGCTTGACAAACCTTTACATCCAAGAGCACTCCTCACACTTAGGATCCCCCACCTTTGTCTAGAAGCCTCAAGAACCAAACCTTAGGGATACCACACCCTAAGCAACTAGAGGGATACCTCACCCTCTTTACAAGTGTATGGAAATTTTGTGTTTGACAAGAAACTCTCTCAAGAGTAGATAATACAAATTGAAGCTCTATAGGTGTATTGACAATATCTCTCTCTCTTTTTGCTCTTATGATGATGGAAAAATTAATCCATTGATAGAATGAAGTATAAGGATGATAGGAATCAAAGGCTTAGCTAGAAATGAGAGTTTAATGGGTATTTATAGGGTTTCTAAGTGTACTAGCCGTTTATAGCCGTTACCTATTATTTTAATCACTTTTTTCCATTGAAAAACTAGCCGTATTTGGCTTCAGGACTCGAGTCATTCGAATGACTCATTAGAATTCATTCGAATGACTGATGTAATGTAGCCGTTGGGGCCTCTGATGACAGAGTCATTCGAATGACCTATTCCTGAGTCATTCGAATGAATCAACAAAATTACTTGCTCTACAAATTTGTAGATCTTTCTCTTAGCTTTATGTAGCAATTTGA
>QANU01033858.1:0-13269 GCA_003254905.1 Nissolia schottii
CAAAGAACCAAAATCGGTGAAAAACAAGTAAAACCTAATTCACCCCCCTCTTAGGTTGCTATCATGAGTTACAAATGTGTGTCAATTACAGGCAGCTGAACAAGGTGACAATCAAGAACAAGTACCCGCTGCCCAGAATCGATGATCTTCTGGATCAGTTGAAGGATGCAAAGGTCTTCTCAAGGACTGACTTACGGTCTGGTTACCACCAAATTAGAGTACGGGACGAGGATATAGCTAAGACGATGTTTCGATCCCGTTATGGCCATTACGAGTTCACGGTAATGTCCTTCGGATTGACGAATGCTCTCGCAATCTTTACGGATTACATGCATAGGATATTCCGCGAGTATCTAGACGACTGCGTCATTGTCTTCATTGATGACATTTTAGTATACTCGAAGAGTGAAGAGGAGCACACTAGACATCTGCAGATTGTCTTGGAGATTTTAAGGGGTAAGAAGTTGTACGCCATGCTCTCTAAGTGTGAGTTTTGGGCCAGGAAGGTGCATTTTCTAGGCCATGTAATCTCAGACGAGGGTTTGCAGTAGACCCTAGCAAGGTTGAAGCAGTTAGAATGTGGGAGAGGCCTACTTCAGTCACAGAGTTACGGAGCTTTTTGGGATTTGCCAGATACTACCGGAGGTTTATCCAAGGATTTTCTCAGATCGCTTTGCCGTTGACGAAGCTAACTAGAAAGGGAGCGAAGATGGTTTGGTCTGCAGAATGTGAGAGAAGCTTCTGCGAGTTGAAGGAGAGGTTGAGCACCGCTCCGGTGCTAGTGTTGCCTGATCCCCAGGAACCTTTCGAGGTATATAGTGATGCATCAGGTGCTGGACTTGGGTGCGTACTGATGCAGCGACGCCAGGTGATAGCCTATGCCTCGAGGCAGCTGAAGCAGCATGAGGTAAACTACCCTACGCATGATCTAGAGTTGGCTACGGTAGTTTTGCACTGAAGATCTGGAGGCATTATTTGTGTGGAGTTCGGTTTGAGGTATACTCGAATCACAAGAGTCTGAAATACCTTTTTGACCAGAAAGAATTGAATATGCGCTAGAGGAGGTGGACCAAATTTCTTAAGGATTATGATTTCAGTCTTAATTATCACCCTGGAAGGGCTAATATTGTAGCGGATGCGTTGAGCCGGAGATCAGTACAGATGGCTCAGATGATGGTGCAGGAAGCGAAGCTGCTAGAGGAATTTCGTGACCTCAATCTGATGGTTGCGTGCCAACACAACCAACTGACGTTGTACCCTCTACAAGTCAGCAGTGATTTCAAGCACAGAATCACAGAGGCTCAGAAAACCTGTCAGGAAGACACTTGGTATAAGTTCTGCAAGGCTGTTGAAGAGGGGAGGATCAAGGAAGTGACATCAGGCGACGATAGAATTTTGCGATTTGACGGGCGCATTTGCGTGCCCAAGGATGGCAGTCTAAGGGAGGATATCTTGAAGGAAGCACACAAGAGTCATTTCACGATGCACCCAGGTACCACCAAAATGTACCATGATCTCAAGGGGATGTTCTGGTGGCCAGGATTGAAGAGGGATGTCGAGGACTGGGTACAGAAGTACTTGGTTTGTTAGAAAGTGAAGATCGAGCACCAGAAACCGCCAAGGTTACTGAATCCTCCAGAGATTCCAGAATGGAAGTGGGATGCTATCGCGATGGATTTTGTCTCGGGATTACCACGTACTCGGACCGGAGTGGATGCCATCTGGGTAATTGTGGACAGATTGACTAAGGCTGCTCACTTTATTCTGATCAAGATGACTTATCCACTGGAGAAGCTCGCACAGCTGTATGTCAAGGAGGTGGTAAGGTTGCATGGAGTACCATCTTCCATTATCTCGATAAAGATCTCAGATTAACTTCCAGATTCTGGACTGCTTTTCAGAAGTCGTATGGGTCTCAATTGCGCTTAAGTTCTGCGTATCACCCTCAAACGGATGGTCAGTCAAAGCGGACCATCCAGACTCTAGAGGATATGTTAAGAGCTTGTGCGCTAGATACGCCGGGAAACTGGGAGGAAATACTACCATTCGTGGAGTTTGCCTATAATAACAGCTATCAAGCTAGCATTGGTATGGCCCCATTAGAAGCATTATATGGCAGGAAGTGTCAGTCGCCGTTATGTTGGAATGACAGCAGGCAATATCGCTGTCTAGACCCTGAGGAAACCCGAGAGACAGAAGAATTGATGAAGCTGTTGAGAAAGAGAGTGTTCACGGCGCAAAGCCGACAGAAAAGCTATGCAGATAACCGGAGAAGACCCCTAGAGTTCCAAAAGGGAGACCATGTCTTCCTAAAGGTTACTCCGGCAACAGGTATTGGAAGGTCTCTGAAGATCAGGAAGCTGAACCCCTGATTCATTGGACCTTTCCAGATCCTGAAACGCATTGGACCGGTAGAATACCGGATAGCTCTCCTGCCAAGTTTGGCCAACATTCAAAACGTCTTTCATGTCTCCCAGTTACGCAAGTACTATGCGTCCCCCGATCACGTGCTACAGCCAGAGCAGATACAGTTGAGAGAAGATTTATCTCTACCGCTCACGCCTCAGTGAATCATTGACCACAAGACTCGCCAGACGAGAAACCAGGAGATCCCTATGGTACGAGTGGTATGGGCGAACGGGGAGTTAGAAGAGCAGACATGGGAACTGGAAGCCAACATGAAGAAAGGCTATCTGGAGTTGTTTGAAAGGTACGGAACTATCCTTAACTTTAAATTTCGAGGACGAAATTTTTTTAAGGGGGTGGAATGTAACATCCCGATTTTTTTTTAGAAAAATAATCATAAACATAAATATCAAACTAATTTTCTAATCATGATTAGAAAATAAAGATGGGAAATTATTAGGTAAAATATCCTTAGGAAATAAAACATATCGCTTTAGGAAGTTCGGTAGGCAACCGAACAACCGCAATTCGCCGGTGAAATTTTTTGACGCACAAAAGGTGTCCGTGAAAATAATCTCCCGGAATCCACATTCAGTTATACAAGATACATTTAATTCTCATAAGGGTTAAGGGTACATCTTGTCCCTTTAACTAATCAAAACATAAAGCATGGGCTATTGTCCTTTACTTCCTCGGAATCCTCTGACGCCAATGTCTTTCCTTGTCCAATGATGTCTACTCCGCCTCAGTGTCCTCGTCTTGCCTCCCTGGAATCATAAGTGAGTGGTGGATGAGAACGCCGCATTCTCAATGGGAATCTTAGGGCATAACTAATATTTCTTTGCTCAATTATGATCCGGGCTGCTCAGGAGATCTCTAGGTGATAGAACATGCTAAAGTCCCTACTTGTTATTACTTTAATCCATGCTAGTCCTGAGCAGCTTTATCTAGTTACTAGGTGATTAGGGAATCTACTCTTTGCCTTACTTATGTATAAATTACCTGGCTTCCTATTCCTGACTATCTGGGTATTATCCTACTATTTCACGTGAGGTGTCTTGCTATCGGAATCTATCATAACGTTCAACATATATCTTATGCATGGGGAACTCCCAAGTGCTCATTGTAACATCCCGATTTTTTTTTTTAGAAAAATAATCATAAACATAAATATCTGATAAGTGCATTTTGCACCCTATTTTATTATCCTATAAGTGAACAAATGCATACCAAAATGTGTGAGTTTAACACTTAATCAATATATTTTTACACTGTCCTCTTTTGAGAGAAATTAAGAAAAAGGTAAGATTAGGCATTATTTTACACTTAGAATTTAATATTTCTTTGGAGTTTTCTATTTTGGATTTCAGGAAATGAAGATTGAAGAAGATCATTGAAGATGTGAAGAGAAGATGTGGCCAAGGGCAAAAGAAGAAAAAGAAGCAGAATTGGCAAATTACAGCAAGACCGCTCAGCGGTTAACACACCATCGCTCAGCGATAAACGACCTAGCGCTCAGCGCAATTCATTGAACCGCTCAGCGAAAGTGAAGGAATAGCTCAGCGGCGGCGCTCTTACCGCTCAGCGAAAGTACTAACTTGCACCGGCGCATTTAATGCACCAGCCTGGAGCCAGCTCAGATTCCGGCGCCGTCCTGCAAAAGCTGACCGGAGCATTTAATGAAGCCGCGTAAGCCACTGAGATTGACTCAGCCGCTCAGCGCTACCGCCTAATCGCTCAGCGGAAGTGCTTAAATCGCTTAGCGACTGTGCTAAACCGCTGAGCGATCCTGTCAAACCTTGGCCTATAAATAGGAGGCCAAGGCATTCATTTTAGGCATCCTCTTCCACCTTCCCCCTAAGTTCTCTTAGGCCGAGAACTCCACCATTTCCTTCCATATTTCTACACTTTTTACATTTCCATTTTGAACATTTTAGGTTTATGTTAGTAAAGTGCTTTGTAGAAGCCTTTTTCTTTCAAGACTTGTAACGGAGTTCTGCCGAATTTAATCCAGGTTCTATTGTTCTAATCTTCCATTTTTCATTTACTCTTTCCATTGCCATTTACTCTTTCATTCTCTTTATTTACTCTTACTTTCTCTTTACTTGTTATGAGTTTTAATCCTCCAATCTTGGAGGAGTAGTTTCTTAAATATCTTGCTTGTGGTAACGCTAGATTAAAGATTAATTTGAGCTCTTGCGCTTAATGATTATGCATGAATCATTCCACCCTTAATTAATGATATAGCGATTGCATGTTATTAGTTAAGGCTAAATCTAAGATAATGAATCTTGACGATTGTATGCTTTATTAAACTATGATTAAGGAACTCTTGGAGAACTAATCAGATTTGATTAGGTTGTGCAATTGGTGCTTAATTAATATGGGTCTTAATGCTGAGATCTTGGTTTTAATACCTGTATTAACAAATGCTTAAGGGATTGACGATCGTAGTTTC
The DNA here is from genome assembly GCA_003254905.1 of Nissolia schottii. Lineage (NCBI taxonomy): Eukaryota > Viridiplantae > Streptophyta > Magnoliopsida > Fabales > Fabaceae > Nissolia > Nissolia schottii. The sequence continues at coordinate 4,865 of QANU01033858.1, forward strand.
TTAAGTGAATTGCATATTAGTTAGAGATTTCAACTAATAAACAGCATCTCCTTCCATGGATAATTAATCAGGAACTGATGAGAATTAATCCTTGATCTAGTAATGCCATATGCAGGATATTGCTTTTATCATTGTGTTTTACTCTCGTTTTAATCTCGTTTAAATTTATCAAACAAAACCCCCTCGATTTACTTAACTATTAATTGGTTCTAAATTGCTTCTTTGGGAAATGACCTAGGTCAACCCCCTTTACTACGTTCTCGGGGTTTTCTTGGTTTATAAATTATTATTTTGATCGTACACTAAAATCTAACGACGTTTTGGTGAGCGTCAAATTTGGCGCCGTTGCCGGGAAAGCAATTCAGCCAAACCCTTTTTCTTCTCTCTCATTTCTTTTTCCTTTTTGTTATTTAGTTTCAGTGCTCATGTATGACTCGTTCCTTGACTGACCTTACCTTAGCCAATTTTGATCCCGAAATCGAAAGAACGCTAAGGAGAATTAGGAGGGAATTGAGGCAACAAAGAGAACCTCCTTTAACTACTGATACTACTATTTTTGTGACAAGAGACATGGAAAATCCTGCCCAAACTTGGGGCCAGTTGGCAGCCCCCGACTATTCTTATGAGCCATCCGGTGTAGTTTTCCTGACGATGCCATGGACTTTGAAATAAAGTCCAACTTTTTACATCATTTACCCAAGTTTCATGGCTTACCGTCAGAAAACCCACACCGCCACCTCAAGGTGTTCGTGATGACCTGTAATACCATGAGATCGCAGTCCGCCACACCGGACTTGGTAAAGCTTAAAGCTTTTCCATTCTCTTTGGAGGGTGCGGCCCGAGACTGGTATTACAGTATTCCGCACCAGGCAGTAAACAGTTGGCTGGGCCTGAAGAAACTGTTCCTTGAAAAATATTTCCCAGCTAGCCGAGTGTCCGCTCTACGGAAGGAGATTTCTGGAATCCAACAGAGACCAGACGAGACCTTAGGAGAATATTGGGAGAGATTCCAAAGTTTGTGCAACATGTGTCCTCATCATGGGTTCACTGACGTACAGCTCTTGGAGCATTTCTATGAAGGTCTAAGTCTCATGGACTGGAAATGGATTGATTCGGCTGCTGGCGGTATTCTAAAGAATAGGAAAACACCAGAAGAGGCGAGATAGTTGATCAGTGAAATGGCCGATCACTCTAGGTACGAAATGTGAGCTAACCGGCATACCAAAGGAGCATATGAATTTGCTGTTGACTGCCCAAACAATGAGTTCGTGTCTCTTACAGAAAAAGTTGACAAATTGGCAGACATGGTCAGTGTTTTGGCCATGGGACACCAAACTCAAGCGGTATGATCTCTTTGTCCTGATGGCACCTTGCACTCCCTAGAGCAGTGTCCAATACTCAGGGACGAGACTTCCACAGTTGCGGCAATGTTTCCGGGTAAGCCCGATCAGTCCAACCAGCAAAGGTATGATCCCTACAGCAATACCTATAACCCAGGCTGGAAGGACAACCCGGCGTTCAAATGGGGTAACAATTCCAATACGCTTAATCCACAACCCCAAGCTAAACCATTCCCACCACAACAAAAAATAAGATATGTGCCTCCTCCGCAGAGGTCACAACAGCAGTTCCAACCCGCGCCATAACAACAGTTCCATCCCTCTCCACAACTTCCACAAGCTGCACCTGCACTTGAGAATTCTATGTTACAAGATATGTTAAAAATGATGCAGGATATGCAGGCATCCCAGAAGAAGTACGAGGCTGCCTTGTCAGCAATACAGAATGAAATCCATTCAAGCAAGTAGTCACAACCGAGCAGTGCATCCCATCTTCCTTCGCAGACTGTTCCGAATCCCAGAGCAAATGTAAGTCCTATCACCTTAAGATCTGGTACTATTTTGCAGGCACCGCAGGTTGAAGATTCTGAAGACTCTGGCGGTCCCGCTGAAAAAGACTCCGAAGGAAAAGCCGAAGAAGAAAACTCGAGTAGTGACAACGGAGCAGAAAGCTTGAAGCAGACCAAGGAATCTAATAGGTGCCCAGAACCACTGCAGACAGGAGAAGCACCTGTCCCACTTCCTTTTCCACACAAAGGTCCAAAGCCTAAGTCGGCTGCTGCACTTCAGTTAGAAAAAGAATTTTTGGAGACATTTCAAAAAGTAGAAGTGAATATTGTAACAACCCTACTTTTTCCCTTCAGTTAAAATGCTGTTTAGGAAAGAATTAAAAATATAATAAGAAGCAAAAGGTGAGATAAAAATGAAATAAAATTCAAACATTAAATTTTATCTCTATAATATTGGTTAAAATAATAATTCTGCGATCTCGTGGCATCGGGTGACGTTCGGGTCGAAATTAGGGTTTTATTATAATTTCCTCACGACTCACAGGAGTCTGTAAAATATATTAATATGAAATTAAATTTAAAGAATAGTCCAACTAAGATTTAAATATTAACAAGGATAATTAATAGGTCACAACGGTATGTCCGGAATATTTTTAGGACGTCCGGACATAAATAATTAACGAATGAATAGGACCTAAAACACACTAAGGGTAAAAATTGGAAAACTAATTATGGCCAAAGAATTAGAAACTCATGGTCAGCCCTCCCCAAAACTCGATACACACACATACATGCATCCAAGTTCCATTTTTTTTTCCTAAGCTCCTAAGACCAAAAGCTCCCAAAACTCCACCAAGTTCAATCATCATCCTTTGCTTTCATCACCTTAATTCACTCTTAACTTCATCAAGAGGATAAGCAAGTGGTAAGGTGGTGATTTTCTCTTCATTTGGCAAGAAGACATAAAGTTTCCATAACCTAGGTTTTCCATAATCATCCAAGGTTTTCATTTCTAGGTCAAGAAGGCTCAAGCAAGCAAGCAAGGCTTGATTTCCTCTTCTTTCTAACATCAACAAGTTCTTGAGGAAGTGGGTAACTCTATTTCCTCACCTCTTTGATGGTGATTGAGTGTTATGTGCTTGTATGTGTATGCATGGGGATCTTGAATTTATGAACATATATGCTAGAGTTGATGCTAGGCTTAGGAAGACAATTCTGAAGGGTCTTGTGACCTGGACTAGATATGATTATTGTGCTTGAATTATGTGTGAAACTCAAGTAGGGTTCCATGGAAGCTAAGGGAAAAAAATGGAAGAGAAGAGCAATTCGGTTTTCAGCTCTCGCACAGGGGCCGCTGAGCGGAGGCTCAGGCGCCGTTGAGCAGGCTGAAGCCCACGTAGAAAGTGAAAAAAAGATATTTTTATGTAAGGCGGTGGACGAAAATTCGAGAAAGTTTCAGCCGCTGAGCGATGGGGTCAGTACTGCTAAGCGATACAACCTTTATCGCTGAGCGCAAAGGCTCAAACCGCTGAGCGAACATCAGTTTTCGCTGAGCGGCTTGAGACTAGAGAAAGCTATGGCACCCTCTTGAGGCTCATAGACTAGTGTTTGATGCTGTATCTGTGATCGTTAGTTGAATTATATGAATGTAGATGCTTTACATGAAGGAGATGTATTAAACATGTATATGTTATGTAATCTGTGATGATATCTGTAGCATTGCATTCATTCATGATACACCTAGTTAAAGACATGATAATTAACTCTGAGATAAGTAAAGATGTTGAAATGAACCATAGGGAACCAGTATGCCATGCTGCAGGTACCAAAATGCTGTTGAAAAAGGGCCAATGGCCAATGCTGCTGAAAAAGGGCCAATGCCCAATGCTGCTGAAAACAGGGCAAATGCCCAATGCTGAAATTGGCTATATGCCACATGCTGAACATGCCGTGATCACGTGAGCCACTATGATCCCACTTCAGGAGGTCGAGGCATCCTGAATGTGGAAGCCCGCCGCAGGTGGTGTCGATATGGCATACCTGGAGGTGTGCGGTTACCACGCCTATGCATTGTCGAAAGGGGGCAAGCTTAGGTGGGGGTACAATATCCGCCCACTGTCAAGGGGTCCCGAGGGGGCACACGGCAGGTGAAAGTCCACCGCAGTAAGGTCCAGACAGTGTCGGCCTGTACTGAGGGCGTGAGGTTATTCCGTCATACTAGTGTCAACAGAGGACATTACTATGGTGGGAATAACACATATTTTGTTATGCTGTTACATTCTGTTGGACATGTTATTCTGATAATTCTGTCATGTTTATGCTGCTGACTATGCTACATATATTCTGCTGATTCTGTTATGTTTACTTTGGATGACTATGTGATGCATACTCCGATGATTCTGTTATGCTGAATGTACTCTGATTATATGCTGTTATTCAGTTTGATTGGAATGTACGATCCGCTGTTATGCCGTACCGTCAAGAGCACGCTTGAGACGGATTTCACGAAATGTTAATCAGCACGAGAATGTAGTAAACAAGAGTAGTTCCCTTATCACATAATAATGCAGTTAAAGCCGTTCAGATAGGCCAGATAATAATTGGTAGGATATTTAGTTTGTATGTTCACCTAGAGATCTCTGAGCGGCCTGAAGTCTGACATAATCTGATACGAGACTCAGGAACTAAAGTTATTTCCACTGAGAACCTACCATTCTCATCCCCACTGTTTTATGACTTCAGGTACAGAAGACGATGAGCCCTATTTTGAGGATGCAGATGAGCCGCCAGCTGAGCCATGAGCGGCTAGGAGATAGTTAGACATTTACATTTTGTCAGGGACATACTGAGTAGCATTCCTGTAGTCCTTGTATTTTGATGCTGTGTATTCTGGATTATGTATTTGATACTTTGATCTATGTACCTATTATGTATATCTTATACTATGTGACCTTGTATGGTGGACCCAATGGATGTATATTACAAATTCTAATTATGATAATGTTATCCGCATTGATATATTTGTTTTATTCCAACGCATGACTCTATTTTAGTATTGATGTGATACAAGCAAAAGTTTAAAATGGGTCCTTATTTTCTTGAGCAACGATTATTTTCAAAAGATAACTATGGACTAAGGTATTCCGACCAAGTAGACAACAACCTAGTGAGCTTTGTTTACTACGTACGGGTAAACAGTTAGCTAGGGTGTTTCATTTGGTATCAGAGCAGTTTGGTCCAAAAGAGCCTGAGGACTGAGCTGCACTATGTTTTCGGGCATGATTACGGTGTATTTTTCAGCTAAGTGGTATGTGCTAAGTTCCTGCGTACTTGCCTTTCTTGAGACTGATCACCTCGAAACTGTGCAGGTACGACATATTAGATATGCCACCCCGCAGGGACAATACACAGCGTACTCCGGAGTCTCCAGAACTTGCCAATGTTCTGCGGGAGATAGCCCAGGCTACGACTTTGATGGCTGCTTCCAATGCCCAACGCAACATGCCGCCGTCAGCGCAGGAGCTGGAAGCCACGAAGTACCGGGATTTTTTACGCGCCAATCCACTAGTATTTGAAGGCGTGATGGATCCTGAGTTGGTTCATGGCTGGCTTAGGAAATTGGAGCAGATCTTTGAGGATATCCCGTGCACGGAACAGCAGAAGGTCAAATTTGCTTCCCGAAAGCTAGAAGGAGCAGCGGGTGAATGGTGGGATACAACCAAGCCCAAGTTTGAGCGAGATGTGGATCCGGTGACATGGAACAGGTTCAAGGAGGTGTTCTTGGACAAATATTTCCCACAGGAGTTGCAGGATAGGAAAGAGGCAGAGTTCATGGAGCTGAAACAGGGATCAATGACAGTGACCGAGTACACGGCGAAGTTTGAGAAACTTTGCCGATATTCACCGATGTACAGGATGAACCCAAGTGAAGGCTGGAAATGTGCTAAATACAAGTGAGGTCTGAAACCTGAGTTGAAGGTATTTCTGAATGTGGCAGGCGTCCGTGATTATGCCACCTTGGTGAACACTTGCTTGGCTCAGGAGGAAGCCAATAGAGAACTAGCTCAGGTGAGAAGTGACAGATTCAAGAGAAGTTTGACGGTGCTGGCAGTTCCCAGCAGGGATCAGGGAGAATGTAGAGTCAGCCCAGAGCCGGGCCAGCAGGAGCAGGATCTCCAGCAACGAGATCTCCGTCATCAGGTACACCGAGCCGGAGCACGCCGGAGACCCAGCAGCGAGCAGATCCACGTACACCTTACCCAAAATGTGGCAGGGGGAATTCCGGAGAATGTTTAGCAGGTCAAGGAGTTTGCTTCAGGTGTGGCAAGACAGGCCATTTTGTCAGAGAGTGCCCAGTAGCACTGCCACCCACCCTACGTCAAGGCAGAGTATTCACTATGGCCGCCGAGGAAGCTAAGGAGAAAGAAGGTCTGATTTTGGGTAATTGTTCTATTTATGGGAAGACCTTGATTGTTTTGTATGATTCCGGAGCGTCACACTCCTTTATCTCTTACGATAGTGTGAAGGAGTTACAGTTATCTCCTATGACACTGCCATATACCCTTGTTGTATCTACACCTACGGCATCGCCAGTTAAAACGTGTCAGGTATGTCTGCGTTGTCCGTTTCAGCTGCAGGAAAGAGAATTCGTGGCTAATTTAATCTGTCTTCCCCTAGTAGGTTTGGATGTGATACTAGGGATGGATTGGTTGAATGCTAATCAGGCGGTTCTCGACTGTGCTAGGGAGTTGGTTACTTTTCCTTCTATGGTTACCAGTTCAGTAGCCTCAGAGGCGGAGTTGCCAATTCTCTATTTCTGTCAGTTACGAGATCAAGGCTGTGTTTTCTTTGCATCGTCGGAAGTGGCGGCTGCAAAGCAGGAAGTCAAGGATATTCCTGTGGTTCGGGATTACCCAGATGTATTTCCTGATGATATTCTGGCGTTTCCACCGAAGCGGGAAGTAGAGTTCTCTATCGATCTGGTGCCGGGTGCTGGACCTATTTCCATTGCACCGTATCGTATGTCTCCGTTGGAATTGCAGGAATTGAAAAGGCAACTAGAAGAGTTGATGGGGAAACAGTTCATACGACCAAGTGCATCACCGTGGGGAGCACCGGTGTTGTTTGTGAAGAAGAAAGATGGCACTATGAGAATGTTCGTCGATTATAGGCAATTGAACAAAGTGACAATTAAGAACAAGTATTCATTGCCTAGGATCAATAATCTTCTAGATCAGCTGAAGGGTGCTAAGATCTTTTCAAGGATTGATTTGCAGTCTGGCTATCATCAGATTAGAGTACGGGAGGAGGATATAGCTAAGACGACATTCCGATCCCGGTATGGACATTATGAGTTTACGGTAATGTCTTTTGGTTTGACGAATGCTCCCGCGATCTTTATGGATTATATGCATAGGATTTTCAGGGAATATCTGGATGATTATGTCATTGTCTTTATTGATGACATTCTGGTGTACTCTAAGAGTGAAGAAGAGCACACTAGACATTTACAGATAGTACTGGAGATTCTAAGGAAGAAATAATTGTATGCCAAGCTCTCCAAATGTGAGTTTTGGGCCAAGAAGGTGCAGTTTTTGGGCCATGTGATCTCAGATCAAGACGTATTAGTGGACCCTAGTAAGGTTGAGGCGGTTAGAACCTGGGAGAGACCCACTTCAGTTACCGAGCTACGGAGTTTTCTGGGATTTGCTGGATATTACTGGAGGTTTATTCAGGGATTTTCACAGATTGCCTTGTCGTTGACGAAGCTGACAAGGAAAGAGGCAAAGATGATTTGATCCGCAGAATGTGAGAGAAGTTTCTGCTAGCTGAAGGAGAGGTTGACCACCGCTCCAGTGCTAGTACTGCCTGATCCTCAGGAACCTTTTGAGGTATACTGTGATGCGTCAGGTGCTGGACTGAGTTGTGTTCTGATGCAGCGACGTCAAGTGATAGCTTATGCCTCGAGATAGATGAAGCGGCATGAGGTAAACTATCCTACACATGATTTAGAGTTGGCTGCCATAGTGTTTGCATTGAAGATCTGGAGACATTTTTGTATGGAGTTCGGTTTGAGGTATACTTAGATCACAAAAGTCTGAAGTACCTGTTTGATCAGAAGGAGTTGAATATGCATCAGAGGAGGTGGATCGAATTCCTTAAGGATTATGATTTTAATCTCAATTATCACCCAGGGAAAGTGATAGGTGGATTTTATACCGTATTTTATTATTCTATAATTGAACATTGTATACTAAAAATGTGTAATTTTAATGCTTAATTAATATGTTTTGCACATTATCCTCTTTTGTGAGAAATTTAGAAAAATGCAATTTTAAGCACTACTTTATCTTAAAATTTAATGTGTAGATTTCTTTTGTTCTTTTTTAGTTTTTTAATTTTATTGCAGAAAATAAATTGTCAAGAGGATCATTGAGGATTTGAAGGAGATTTGATAAGATATAAATTTCAAAGAAGAGATTTGAAGAGAAGATTGAGACCAATAAATTCAAGATTAAATTCAAATTCAAAAAGATTTGGTCAAAGATTTGCTGAG
>QANU01033858.1:13647-60402 GCA_003254905.1 Nissolia schottii
TTTATTCATGATTTGTTCCGCCTGTGATTAATAATATAGCGATTGCATGTTATTGGTTAGGGTTAATTCTAGGTTGATAGATCTTGACGATTGTAGGATTTATTGATTTAGGATTTGGGAACTTTTTGGGGAACTAATTAGATTTAATTAGGTTGTGCAATTGGAACATAATTGATATAGGTTTTTAATGCTGAGATCTTAGTTTTAATTCCTATATTAATAAATGCTTAGGGGATTGACAATCGTAATCTCTTAGGTGAATTGCGTATTAGTTAGAGATTTCAACTAATAAGCAACATCCCTCTTATGAATAAATAATTAGGAACCAATGACAATTAATCCTTGATCTAGAAACACCGTATGCAGGATATTGCTTTTTATCACTGTTAACTTACTTTCGTTTTGCTTTCTTTTATTTTATATTTATCATTCCAAACCCCCCTTTTTTAATTGTAGTTATAATTGGCTTGGAAATTGCTTCCTTAGAGACGACCTAGGTTAGCCCCCTTTACTATGTTTTTGGGGTTAATTTAGTTTTATAAATTATTATTTGATTTCGCACTAAAATTAACGACGTTTTAGTGTGTGTCAGAAAGCCAATGTAGTGGCTGATGCTTTGAGCCGGAAGTCTTTGCAGATGGCTCATATGATGGTACAGGAAGCAAAATTGTTGGAAGAATTTTGTGATCTTAATCTGACTGTTGCACGCCAACCTAACCGGTTGACATTGTACCCTCTTCAAGTCAGTAGTGATTTTAAGCACCGAATAGGGGAGGCTCAGAAGAATTGTCAGGAGGATACTTGGTGCAAGTTTTGCAAGGCCATGGAAGACGGTAAGATTAAAGAGGCGACTACAGATACCGATGGGATCTTGAGATTTGACGGGCGCATCTGTGTGCCTAAGGAAGGCAGTTTAAGGGAGTATATTTTGCAGGAGGCTCATGAGTCAGTTCACGATGCACCCAGGTACTACCAAGATGTATCATGACATCAAGCATATGTTTTGGTGGCCAGGATTGAAAAGAGATGTTGAGAACTGGGTACAGAAGTGCTTGGTTTACCAGAAGGTGAAGATCGAGCACCAGAAACCACCAGGGCTGTTGAATCCTCCAGAGGTTCCAGAGTGGAAGTGGGAGGCCATAGCCATGGATTTTGTTTCAAGTTTACCACGTACCCGGACTGGAGTTGATGCCATTTGGGTAATTGTGGACAGATTGACTAAGTCTACTCACTTTATCCCAATCAAGATGACTTACCCATTAGAGAAGCTTGTACAGCTGTATATCAAGGAGGTGGTAAGGTTGCATGGAGTACCATCTTCTATTATTTCAGACAGGGATCCCAGATTTACTTCCAGATTCTGGACTGCGTTTCAAAAAGCATATGGGTCGCAGTTGCACTTGAGTTTTGCTATCACCCTCAGTCTGATGGTCAGTCCGAACGTACTATTCAGACCTTGGAAGATATTCTGCGAGCTTGTGCACTAGATACACCAGGAAATTGGGAGGAAATATTGCCATTTGTGGAGTTTGCTTACAACAACAGCTATCAAGCTAGCATTGGTATGGCTCCATTTGAAGCATTATATGGTAGAAAATGTCAGTCGCCATTATGTTGGAACGACAGCAGGCAGTATCGTTGTCTAGGTCCTGAGGAGACCCGAGAGACAGAAGAATTAATGAAGCTGTTGCACAAAAGAGTGCTCACGGCGCAAAGTCGGCAGAAGAGTTATGCAGATAACCGGAGGAGGCCACTGGAGTTCCAAGAGGGAGATCATGTCTTCCTAAAGGTTACTCCGGCAACAGGTATTGGGAGGTCATTGAAGGTCAAGAAGCTGAACCCCCGATTCATTGGACCATTCCAGATTCTAGATCGTATTGGACCGGTAGCGTACCGGATAGCTCTTCCACCGAATCTTGCCAATATCCATAACGTTTTTCATGTCTCTCAGTTGCGCAAGTATTATGCATCACCCGACCATGTGTTGCAACCAGAACAGATACAATTGAGGGAAGACTTATCTCTGCCACTCATGCCGTAAAGGATCATTGATCATAAGATTCGCCAAACGAGGAATAAGGAGGTTCCGATGGTATGAGTGGTATGGACAAACGGAGAAGTAGAAGAGCACACATGGGAGTTAGAAGCGGATATGAAGCAAGCTTATCCGGAGTTATTCTTAGAGGTATGGATCTATCCTCATCTTTCAATTTCGAGGACGAAATTTTTCAAAGGGGGTGGAATGTAACAACCCTACTTTTTCCCTTCAGTAAAAATGCTGTCTAGGAAAGAATTAAAAATATAATAAGAAGGAAAAGGTGAGATAAAAATGAAATAAAATTCAAACATTAAATTTTATCTCTATAATAATAGTTAAAATAATAATTCTGTGATCTCATGGCATTGGGTGACGTTCGGGTCAAAATTAGGGTTTTATTGTAATTTCCTCACGACTCACAGGAGTCTGTAAAATATATTAATATGAAATTAAATTTAAGAATAGTCCAACTAAGATTTAAATATTAACAAGGATAATTAATAGGTCACAACGGTGTGTCCGGAATATTTTTAAGACGTCCGGACATAAATAATTAACGAATGAATAGGACCTAAAACACACTAAGGGTAAAAATTGGAAAACTAATTATGGCCAAAGAATTAGAAACTCACGGCCAGCCCCCCCCAAAACCCGAAACACACACATACATGCATCCAAGTTCCATTTTCTTTTCCTAATCTCCTAAGACCTAAAGCTCCCAAAACTCCACCAAGTTCAATCATCATCCTTTGCTTTCATCACCTTAATTCACTCTTAACTTCATCAAGAGGATAAGCAAGTGGTAAGGTGGTGAGCTTCTCTTCATTTGGCAAGAAGACATAAAGTTTCCATAACCTAGGTTTTCCATAATCATCCAAGGTTTTCATTTCTAGGTCAAGAAGGCTCAAGCAAGCAAGCAAGGCTTGATTTCCTCTTCTTTCTAACATCAACAAGTTCTTGAGGAAGTGGGTAACTCTATTTCCTCACCTCTTTGATGGTGATTGAGTGTTATGTGCTTGTATGTGTATGCATGGGGATCTTGAATTTATGAACATATATGCTAGAGTTGATGCTAGGCTTAGGAAGACAATTCTGAAGGGTCTTGTGACCTGGACTAGATATGATTATTGTGCTTGAATTATGTGTGAAACTCAAGTAGGGTTCCATGGAAGCTAAGGGAAAAAAATGGAAGAGAAGAGCAATTCGGTTTTCAGCTCTCGCACAGGGGCCGCTGAGCGGAGGCTCAGGCGCCGCTGAGCGAGCTGAAGCCCACGTGGAAAGTGAAAAAAAGATATTTTTATGTAAGGCGGTGGACGAAAATTCGAGAAAGTTTCAGCCGCTGAGCGATGGGGTCAGTGCCACTGAGCTATACAACCTTTATTGTTGAGCGCAAAGGCTCAAACCACTGAGCGAACATCAATTTTCGCTGAGCGGCTTAAGACTAGAGAAAGCTATGGCACCCTCTTGAGGCTCATAGACTAGTGTTTGATGATGTATCTGTGATCGTTAGTTGAATTGTATGAATGTAGATGCTGTACATGAAGGAGATGTATTAAACATGTATATGTTATGTAATCTGTGATGATATCTGTAGCATTCCATGCATTCATGATACACCTAGTTAAAGACATGATAATTAACTCTGAGATAAGTAAAGATGTTGAAATGAACCATAGGGAACCAGTATGCCATGCTGCAGGTACCAAAATGCTGCTGAAAAAGGGCTAATGCCCAACGCTGCTGAAAAAGGGCCAATGCCCAATGCTGCTGAAAACAGGGAAAATGCCCAATGCTGAAATTGGCTATATGCCACATGCTGAACAGGCCGTGATCACGTGAGCCACTATGATCTCACTTCAGGAGGTCGAGGCATCCTAAATGTGGAGAGCCGCCACAGGTGGTGTCGATATGGCATACCTGGAGGTGTGCGGTTACCACGCCTATGCATTGTCGAAAGGGGGCAAGCTTAGGTGGGGGTACAATATCCGCCCACTGTCGAGGGGTCCCGAGGGGGCACACGGCAGGTGGAAGCCCACCGCAGTAAGGTCCAGACAGTGTCGGCCTGTACTGAGGGTGTGAGGTTATTCCGTCATACTAGTGTCAACAGAGGACATTACTATGGTGGGAATAACACATATTCTGTTATGCTGTTACATTCTGTTATGCTGTTACATTCTGTTAGACATGTTATTCTGATAATTCTGTCATGTTTATGCTGCTGACTATGCTACATATATTCTGCTGATTCTGTTATGTTTACTTTGGATGACTATGTGATGCATACTCCGATGATTCTGTTATGCTGAATGTACTCTGATTATATGCTGTTATTCAGTTTGATTGGAATGTATGATCTGCTGTTATGCCGTACCGTCAAGAGCACGCTCGAGACGGATTTCACGAAATGTTAATCAGCACGAGAATGTAGTAAACAAGAGTAGTTCCCATATCACATAATAATGCAGATAAAGCCGTTCAGATAGGCCAGATAATAATTGGTAGGATATTTAGTTTGTATGTTCACCTAGAGATCTCTGAGCGGCCTGAAGTCCGACATAATCTGATACGAGACTCAGGAACTAAAGTTATTTCCACTGAGAACCTACCGTTCTCATCCCCACTGTTTTATGACTTCAGGTACAGAAGATGATGAGTCCTATTTTGAGGATGCGGATGAACCGCCAGCTGAGCCATGAGCGGCTAGGAGATAGTTAGACATTTACATTTTGTCAGGGACATACTGAGTAGTATTCCAGTAGTCCTTGTATTTTGATGCTGTGTATTCTGGATTATGTATTTGATACTTTGATCTATGTACCTATTATGTATATCTTATACTATGTGACCTTGTATGGTGGACCCAATGGATGTATATTACAGATTCTAATTATGATAATGTTATTCGCATTGTTATATTTGTTTTATTCCAACGCATGGCTCTATTTTAGTATTGATGTGATACAAGCAAAAGTTTAAAATGGGTCCTTATTTTCTTGAGCAACGATTATTTTCAAAAGATAACTATGGACTAAGGTATTCCGACCAAGTAGACAACAACCTGGTGAGCTTTGTTTACTACGTACGGGTAAACAGTTAGCTAGGGTGTTTCAAATATTCCCCTGCTAGAGGTAATCAGACAAATTCCCAAGTATGCAAAGTTCTTGAAAGACTTATGCACCAACAAGGGAAGGCTGAAGGACACCGCACAAGTCAGCATGGGAGCAAATGTATCATCCATCATCAAATCCAGTCCATTACCTCCTAAGTGCACAGACCCAGGTACGTTTTTAGCTCCTTGTGTTATAGGACAAAGATTATTTACAAAGGCCTTGGCAGATTTAGGAGCAGCAATCAATGTTATGCCGAAGTCTATTTACAAATCCTTGCACACGGGAACTCTCAAGCCAATCGGATTAATTATACAACTTGCCAACCGTAGCACTGCTCGACCAGAAGGTATTTTGGAAGATGTCTTGGTTAAGGTAAATGATCTAATATTTCCCAGATTTCTATGTATTGGAAATGGAAAATGACATCAATGTCAATCAGCCTACATTAATCTTAGGACGCCCCTTTTTGAAAACCGCACGAGCTAATATTGATGTACATGCTGGTACATTATCCACGGAATGCGGGGATATGCATGTGCAATTTGGTTTACCTGAAGCTATGCATTATCCTTCAGAAGAACATTCAGTTTTTCAAATTGATGTTATTGACTCTTTAATTTTGGATGCTTATGACATTTTGGCTGATAAGATGCTAGAACTAACACCTGAATTTGAATGCCCTAATTGTGATGGAGTTAGCAACTTGTGTTCTGTCTGTAAAGAAATAGATGAGTCTCTCCAAGAAGGTCTGGGTAATAATTTTGTGAATTCTGAATTTGATCTACTTAATGCATCTCCTGTTTTAGAAGTAAGTGAAGTTGTAGGTACAGGAAACAGTAAAGTGACAGGTCCAGAATTGAAGGCTCTTCCTTCTCATCTTAAGTACACTTTCTTGGGAGAAGATAACTCGCTACCGGTGATTATAGCAAATGATCTCTCCTCTCAGGAAGAACAAAGGTTGGTCGATGTGCTCAAGAAACACAAGAAAGCCATTGGGTGGACTATAAATGACATTACTGGTATCAACCCTTCCACATGTACACATAGGATACTTCTGGAAGAAGGAGCAAAGCCAGTTAGACAACCGTAGAGACGGCTTAATCTACTCATTCAAGATGTTGTGAAAAAGGAAGTAATGAAGCTTTTAAAAACTGGCATTATCTATCCTATTTCAGACAGTGAGTGGGTAAGCCCAGTTCAAGTGGTCCCGAAAAAGTCTGGAATTACGGTGGTAACAAATGAAAACAATGAGTTGATTCCCACTAGAGTGCAAAATAGCTGGCGGGTTTGCATTGATTACCGTCGCCTCAACAACGCCACCCGCAAGGATCACTATCCTCTGCCCTTCATCGATCAAATGCTTGAACGACTGGTAGGTAAATCTCATTACTATTTCCTTGATGGTTATACAGGTTATTTCCAGATTCATATTGCCCCGAAGGATCAAGAAAAGACCACCTTCACATGTCCCTTTGGTACATTTGCCTATCGAAGGATGCCATTTGGACTTTGCAATGCACCTGCTACATTCCAACGCTGTATGATCAGCATTTTTTTTTATTTTCTGGAAGATTGCATGGAAGTGTTTATGGATGACTTTACTGTTTTTGGAACATCTTTTGATTCTTGTTTAGAAAGCCTTGCTAAAGTACTTCAACGTTGCATTGAAACTAACCTTGTCCTAAATTATGAAAAATGTCATTTTATGGTACAACAAGGTATAGTTTTAGGGCACGTAGTCTCTAGCAAGGGAATTGCCGTTGACCCTGCCCAAATAGATGCTATTTCTTCTCTACCTTACCCCGCATGTGTGCGGGAGATTCGATCTTTCCTTGGCCATGCAGGTTTTTACAGAAGATTCATCAAGGACTTTAGTAAAATTGCGCATCCCCTTACCTTCCTGTTGCACAAAGATACAGACTTTGTTTTTGATGGTAAGTGCAGGGAAGCGTTCGACACCTTGAAGCATGCCTTGACGACAACTCCTATCATCCAACCACCAGATTGGGGGTTGCCATTTGAAATTATGTGCGATGCATCGGACCATGCTGTAGGTGTTGTGCTTTCCCAAAGGGTTGGTAAGTTTCCGCATGTCATAGCTTATGCCTCAAGGACTTTGGATGTCGCCCAATCTAATTACACCACTACAGAAAAGGAACTTTTAGCTATAGTGTTTGCTCTTGATAAATTCCGATCTTATTTGCTTGGTTCTAAAGTAGTGGTGTATACGGATCACGCAGCTCTTAAGTACCTTCTAAAAAAACCTGAGGCTAAACCAAGGCTCATTAGATGGATGCTACTGCTCCAAGAATTCGATTTAGAAATTAAAGATAAAAGTGGAGCAGAAAATCTAGTAGCAGATCATCTAAGTCGCCTAACGCACATCTCAGCCGATCCATTTCCACTACAGGATGACTTTCCCGATGAATCCTTATTAATGATATCTGAAAGACCTTGGTATGCGGACATCGTAAATTACTTGGTCTTGAATAAAGGAGGGCCCCCACATTTTTCAAAAACCCAATTAGCAAAGCTAAAGAGCGATGCTAAGTATTATTTATGGGAGGACCCTTATCTTTGGAAAATTGGCAGTGACCAAGTAATTAGACGATGTGTTCCAAGCTCTGAGTTTGAGTCCATTCTCAAGTTTTGTCCTACTTTTGCAAGTGGTGGCCACTTTGGACCCCAACCCACAGCCAGAAAAGTTTTAGATTCAGGATTTTATTGGCCTTCATTATTTAAGGATGCTTATGAGTTCTGTAAATCCTGTGAACAATGTCAAAGAACAGGTAACATTACTTGGCGAAATGAAATGCCCCAACAACCACTATTATTTTGCGAAATTTTTGATGTGTGGGGATTGATTTCATGGGCCCATTTCCTATTTCTCACAGTTATACTTATATCCTTTTGGCTGTAGATTATGTATCTAAGTGGATTGAAGCAATTGCCACTCGGACTAACGATGCTGCTATAGTTGTGTCTTTTGTCCGGTCTAACATCTTTTGCAGGTTTGGAATGCCGAGAGCAATTTTTAGTGATCAGGGAACACATTTTTGTAACCGGCACATGGAAGCTTTGCTCCGTAAATACGGGGTTGTTCATAGGGTATCCACCCCTTACCATTCCCAAACTAACGGGCAAGCAGAAGTGTCTAACCGGGAGATTAAAGGAATCCTGGAGAAAATGGTCAAGCCAAACAGGAAGGACTGGTCGTTGCGTTTGGATGATGCTCTTTGGGCATATAGGACCGTATACAAGACTCCCATTAGGATGAGTCCATTTCGACTGGTATTTGGCAAGCCTTGCCACTTGCCAGTAGAATTGGAACACAGGGCATATTGGGCTGTAAAACAATGCAACATGGATTTAGAGCAAGCTGGGGGCCACCGGAAAACTACAACAATTAGAAGAACTTCGATTGGATGCATATGAGAATTCCCGGCTCTACAAGGAAAGAACCAAATTGTTCCATGATAAGAACATTTTACGCAAATCTTTTCAAGAAGGACAATTGGTGTTGCTTTACAACTCCAGGCTCAAACTCATGCCTGGAAAGCTCCGATCTCAATGGGATGGTCCATATGTGATTACCAACGTACACCCGTACGGTAAAATCGAGCTCAAAGATCCAAAGACTGCTAGTACATTTGCAGTCAATGGACATCGTCTGAAGCCATACTATGACACTGCTGGAAATCTCCAAGAGGAAGTGGAGGTTCAATTTCTTGCCGCCCCATGACCAAGGAAGCTGCTATCAATGTCCAACTTAAGGACGTTAAACAAAAGTGCTGGGTGGGAGACAACCCACCGTTTGTGAGCTTTTCTTTCCTTTTCTCTTATTTCTTTGTTTTATCTTTATCTTTTCTTTCTTGCCCTGTTTTGTGTATCAAAGCTAGTACAATTCTTCAAGTGTGGGGTGGGGAAGTTAAGAGTTTTAACTGTGCATTACTTGTGACATTCATCAATTAGGTGTAATTTAGACTAAATTGATGATTGATTTGTGCAATATGCATTGTTGTGTTATACCTATGGCATTATGCTTGATTGAGCACTTTATAATTCTTGGCATGTTCTAATTAATTGAAGATATTACCTGGTAAGCTTTTGAGCCGTTTATCGGATAACAACACTACATGTCATTCCTTTCTTTGTTGTGTGTACACTCACTAGCGTTCAAGTCCAGAACTTGCCTGATTCTTTGCATTATACTTTTACCTTTATATATGACATGTGATATGATTGAGGCATTCCTTGTGCATTTAGCTTACATATCTATATGAGCCTACCTTGCATATTTTCCCCTTGATAGCCCCTTTGTGCTTTGAACCCTTTTATTGCATAATTAGCCCATTCGAGCCATTAAACCAAGAAAAACCATGATACACCTAGCTTTAGGGCTTAGGAGAATTATGGTCCATCTGTTCATATGTTTTAAACAATAAGTGTGGGGTTACATGAGGCCATGTAACATTCAAGTAGGGGGGAGAGCAACCACTATTGTTCTAAAAAAATAAAAATAATAATAATAATAATAATAATAATTTTGTAACTCTTTTGCAAAAACAGCCAATCAGGTACACCAACAGAAATGCTCTCCTAAGCTATGAGTAAGCAATGACAAGAGAAGCTAATGGAGATCAAGGTCCTTGCACCGTTGTTTAAGCACATATGCCATGAACTCTACTAAGTCTTAAGCTTTAGCTCACTGGCCATATGAATATCCCACCTTGACCTTGGCCCCATTACAACCTTTAAAAAGACCACTTGATGCATGTTATATATATATTTGGTGATTCGTGATGCTTAGAAGGAAGTCAAGCCTATGGAGGCGACTCTAGTGTAGTGTTTGAGAGAGCATTGAATGAACCTATACACTTTGAGTGACGAGTGACACGCACTAGCCTGTGAGGCCCAATTAATTGTGACATGCCTTGACTTATTCTCTGTTCATGATTGATATGCCAAGGAAATTAGCTTTAATGCACAATGATATCATCTTCTGTCTATACGCACTCTAATTTTTGGATTGTCATGTATTTTGCACAGCTGTTGGTAATTAGTGAGTCGGCTTAAGTGCCTCCCTGAGTTTCACGGCTTTGTATGGGGATGTAAATAGTGTCGCCGCACCAAAAAGATTTTCCATCATCTTTGTTTTTGTTTTCACTTTAAATTTGCTTAAGTTCTTAAGTTTCTTGCATGAGGACATGCAATTGTTCAAGTGTGGGGTAGTTTGATAAGTGCATTTTGCACCCTATTTTATTATCCTATAAGTGAACAAATGCATACTAAAATGTGTGGGTTTAACACTTAATCAATATGTTTTTACACATTGTCCTCTTTTGAGAGAAATTAAGAAAAAGGTAAGATTAGGCATTATTTTACTCTTAGAATTTAATATTTCTTTTGGAGTTTTCTATTTTGGATTTCAGGAAATGAAGATTCAAGAAGATCATTGAAGATGTGAAGAGAAGATGTGGCCAAGGGCAAAAGAAGAAAAAGAAGTAGAATTGGCAAATTACAGCAAGACCGCTCAGCTGTTAACACGCCATCGCTCAGCGATAAACGACCTAGCGCTCAGCGCAATTCATTGAACCGCTCAGCGAAAGTGAAGGAATAGCTCAGCGGCGGCGCTCTTACCGCTCAGCGAAAGTACCAACTTGCACCGGCGCATTTAATGCGCCAGCCTGGAGCCAGCTCAGATTCCAGCGCCACCCTGCAAAAGCTGACCAGAGCATTTAATGAAGCCGCATAAGCCGCCGAGATTGACTCAGCCGCTCAGCGCCACCGCCTAATCGCTCAGCGGAAGTGCTTAAATCGCTCAGCGACGGTGCTAAACAGCTGAGCGATCCTGTCAAACCTTGGCCTATAAATAGGAGGCCAAGGCATTCATTTTAGGCATCCTCTTCCACCCTCCCCCTAAGTTCTCTTAGGCCGAGAACTCTACCATTTCCTTCCATATTTCTACACTTTTTACATTTCCATTTTGAGCATTTTAGGTTTATGTTGGTAAAGTGCTTTGTAGAAGTCTTTTTCTTTCAAGACTTGTAACGGAGTTCTGCCGAATTTAATCCAGGTTCTATTGTTCTAATCTTCTATTTTTCATTTACTTTTTCCATTGCCATTTACTCTTTCATTCTCTTTATTTACTCTTGCTTTCTCTTTACTTGTTATGAGTTTTAATCCTCCAATCATGGAGGAGTAGTTTCTTAAATATCTTGCATGTGGTAACGCTAGATTAAAGATTAATTTGAGGTCTTGCGCTTAATGATTATGCATGAATCGTTCCACCCTTAATTAATGATATAGCGATTGCATGTTATTAGTTAAGGCTAAATCTAAGTTAATGAATCTTGACGATTGTATGATTTATTAAACTATGATTAAGGAACTCTTGGAGAACTAATCAGATTTGATTAGGTTGTGCAATTGGTGCTTAATTAATATGGGTCTTAATGCTGAGATCTTGGTTTTAATACCTGTATTAACAAATGCTTAAGGGATTGACGATCGTAGTTTCTTAAGTGAATTGCATATTAGTTAGAGATTTCAACTAATAAACAACATCTCCTTCCATGGATAATTAATCAGGAACCGATGAGAATTAATCCTTGATCTAGTAATGCCATATGCAGGATATTGCTTTTATCATTGTGTTTTACTCTCGTTTTAATCTCGTTTAAATTCATCAAACAAAACCCCCCCGATTTACTTAACTATTAATTGGTTCTAAATTGCTTCTTTGGGAAATGACCTAGGTCAACCCCCTTTACTACGTTCTCGGGGTTTTCTTGGTTTATAAATTATTATTTGACCGCACACTAAAATCTAACGACGTTTTGGTGAGCGTCAATATCAAACTAATTTTCTAATCATGATTAGAAAATAAAGATGGGAAATTATTAGGTAAAATATCCTTAGGAAATAAAACGTGTCGCTTTAGGAAGTTCAGTAGGCAACTGAACAGCCGCAATTCGCCGGTGAAATTTTCTGACGCACAAAAGGTGTCCGTGAAAATAATCCCTCGGAGAAAAATTCACAAACACCTTTAAATATTAATACCCTTAGGTAGAGGGGAATTAGAGGATCGCGACGGTATAAACGGAATATTTTTCGGACGACCGTGCGCGACGCACCGACACTGCGAGCGATAAAATGCGAGCGAATCGGAATCGGGAAGGAGGTGAAATCTCGGCAGCTAGAACTGAAGAGCTGCACGGTTTGGAGCTGGGATTTTATCCAAAGAACCCTTAAATGGTGCTTCCAAACTCACCATCACATTACTTGTCTTACACATTAAACCAAACCCCATCACTAGCCATACCTATGCCCATGCTTTCTACTATTCATCTAATTTATTCAATTAATTTCCCTCACCATCAGCTCCCCCCAAAATCGAGACTTCTTCCCAACCTTTAGGAAAAAATCTCATTTCTCACATCCTCCACAAAAACACACTAAGCCAACCCTCAAGCACACCACCAAGCCTTCAAGAGATCAAGTACTTTTCCATCTCCTTCCACCTTCCACAAACCGAACGACAGCCGTCAAGTTTCCTCATCTTGGTTCCATTCTCTTCCATCCCAAAAGCCAAGAGGAATAACCTCATCACCCTCCACCATGCTCAAGGATCATCATCTTGCAGAAAGGAGAAGTTCAAGCTTTGGAAACAACAAGGCTTGGGGGGCTTCACTCCCATCTTCCCTTACCACCACCAGGTTTTCCTACAAGTGGGTAACTTTAGTTTGCTCACCTCTTTGGTGGTTGTTTCTTGTTATGTGTTCATACGTGTGTATGTTCTTATGTTTGTATATATGTTAGAACCTAAACTAGGATTTAGGGAGATGATTCTGAAGGGTCCTGTGACCTGGATTAGATAGGCTTTGATAGTTAGAATATGTGTGAAAACCTCAAGGAGTAACCATGGGGAAAGGGGAAGAGAAAGGAAGGAAAATAAGGAAATCGATTTTCAGTTTCGCCCAGTGACCGTTGATGAGTTGCCCCGTGGAGATAGACCGAGAGTATCCTAGAGAGTTATTGAGCGGCACCTGGGATGGTGCTGAGTTGCTCCGCGGAGATAGACTGAGAGTAGCCTAGAGAGTTATTGAGCGGCACCTGGGATGGTGTTGAGTTATTCCGCGGGGATAGACTGAGAGTAGTCTAAAGAGCTGCTGAGCGGCGCCTGGGGTGGTGCTGAGTGTTTCCGCGTAGTGAGACTGAGAGCAGTCCAGAGAGTTGTTGAGTGGCACCTGGGATGGTGCTAAGTGGTTCCACGGATAGTGATTAAGAAGGGTCTAGAAAGTTGTTGATCGGACCGGGAGAGTTTCTGAGTGGGTTCCGCGGAGGTTCCCTGGAGTTGCTGAGTCCGCGGAGAGTGACCTAAGTGTTCATGGAAGCTATTTTGAAGCCCATAGTCTAGCACTCAATGCTGTAATTGTAATTTGTGAATGAAATATGTGAAGTATGTGCATTCCATGCATTTTATGATAAGGAAAGTTAAATAATTAGGAGTAATTATGAGATAAGTAAAGATTATGAAATGAACAATAGGAAACAAGTCATGACATGCTGCAAGTACTGAAAAGAAGTGAAATTCTGGAATGCTACTGAAAATTCTGAGGCCGTGATCACGAGAGCCAAATAACAATCCCACTTCAGGAGGTTAGAGGGAGATCCTGAAGGTGGAAGCCCGCCACAGGTGGTGTCGATATGGCATCCCTGCAAGGTGTGCGGTTATCACGCCTAGCACAGTCGAAAGAGGGCACTGCTAAGTGGGGGTACAATATCCGTCCACTGCCGGGGGGTCGAGAGAGGACACACAGCAAGTGGAAGCCCACCGCAAGAAGGTCGAAAGAGGGCCTACACTGGGGGTGCGAGGTTATTCCGTCATAATAGCATCGGAAGAGGGCAACTATTATGGTGGGAATAACATATATTCCAAACGCATATCATTCTGTTGTGCATGATTATATTAAATGTATATATCTGGTATTCTGTTATTACCGTCAAGAGAACGCTCGAGACGGCTATGTATGTACACGTAATGTTAATAAGCACGAGAACGTAGTAAGCAAGAGTAGTTCCCCTATCACTTAGTAACATAGATAAAGCCGTTCAGAACCTTAGGCCAAATAATAATCAGTAGGATGGTTAGTATGCATGTTCACTTAGAAATCTCTGAGCGGCCTGAAGTCTGACCTAATATGACACGAGACTCAGGAACTAAAGTTATTTCCACTGAGAACCTACCGTTCTCACTCCCACTGCCTTATGACTTCAGGGACCTATGATGACTCGTATTACGAGGACACTGATGAGCTGACCGAGGAGCCATGAGCGGCTATGATAGGGTATGGACCGGAGATGGCTAGATGCTGGGATTTTTGATCAAGGGCATGCTGAGTAGTGTTCCAGTAGCCCTTTCATTTTGATATGATGTATTTTGGATTATGTGTATGCTATTTGTACTTTACTTATTGTATCTATAATTATGTGACTTTGTATGATGGACCAAATGAATGTACTTCCATGCTTACTATTATTCGCCTGTTATCCACTAAGCCTAAAGGCTTTACCGCTTGTTATACTTGTTCTTTCCGACGCATGGCTCTATTTTAATAATTAATCAATGCAAATGAAAAGTTTAAAAATGGGTCCCTATTTTCTTAAGCAATTATTTTCGAAAGATAACAATGGACTAAGGTATTCCCACCAGGTAGTAAACAACCTAGTGAGCTTTGCATACGACTTAAGCGTATACGGTTAGCTAGGGTGTTTCACTCATGTACCATTTGCCAGACTATCACTTGTTGCTCTTTTAGACCAGCGTCCAAATGAAACACCTTAGCTAGCTAGTCAACGCTTAAGTCGCAAACTCGCTTGCTAAGTTGTTATCTGCTTTGGTTGGGATAGTACTTAGTCCCAAGTAAGCATTTAAAAGTAGCGTTACTTAGAAAATACGGATCGATTTTAAACTTTATTTTATATACCTCATGGTATAAAGTAGAGCCTCGTATTCGTAGAACATGTAATGCGAGAGGTAACATAACATGCTTAACTAACAATAAAGGAGATAATAGTTAATTAAACATAGTACCAACCATTGATCCATATCATATATTCACAAATAGATACACAAGTACTAACATAGCTATCACGTACATATAATTAACACAAAGTAGTTCGATTATATAGATTCGCCTAACTAAAGGTTTATTGTTTTGCTCCGTTTTCTGGGTGCTGCTCTTGCTCGTGATGTTCTCCTCTTTGCTCCACATCAAGTCCTAGAGTCATGAATGAGTGGGGTGAGAACATAGCGCTCTCATTGGGAAACCGGGGGATATGGGAACTTCTTATTCTCATTTATGATCCAGGCTGCTCAGGAGCCTCTAAGTGTCACAATTATACTCTCTTCCTACTTATTATTAGTTTCTGCTAAGCCTGAGCAGCTTTATCTAGATTACTAGGTGATCGGGGAACCTATTCTTCATTATCTACGTCATCTATTTGCTAGTCTAGTTCCTAACTCATATACTGTCATACAATTCACATAGCTACACTACGGTATCACAATCATCATCATTTTGTTGAAAATCATTTTGCTCCCACGGTATAAGGCAAGCCTGATTAGCGGTTTCGCCCTCGTCCCTTGCAACTGCGGCCACAACGCTACAACCACACTTATAGCTGGCATCGTGGTGGCCAGGTCGCGCTAAACCTAAAGGGTCTCACCTGCAGGGTCTTGACCCCGTAATTCTCACCAACCACGACCGAGGTGACCATCAAAAGAATGGCGGTGGTGTCAGACATACGACTCGACCAGGACTAAGACCTTCCCCAAAAGCCGAGCCCTCGGCCCTGCTAGAGGGGGTTTTTCCCATCATCATCATCATAGGCACAGTTCATATATAATAGGCACAATTCATCATCTCAAGCATTCATACACATGGCAATTACAACGCAATAATTCATATCATCATCTTCATCATATATCACAAACATCTAATATGTATTAGCTCATAATAACCTAACAACACATATAACGTACATAGCTCAATTTCAAGAGAGTTTCTTCTAACATCTATCATTATTTTTAACACATGTAGAGAACACATCTTGATGCTCAATGTAACACCCCTACTTTCAGCTTACGCTAGAGTCGTAACACTGATTATAGGGTTGTTATCTGCTTGGTTGGGGTTACTTCTAGCCCCTACTTTTAGCTTGGAAAATATCTCTTACTCAAAAATACAGATTGTTTTGAAATTTTTCTCACTTCTTTACTAGTTTATAAATTAAGAGCCATACGTGTCAATGAATTATACATGGATACCAGCGATAGAGTCTTATCAGACTTAAGCGTTACTGCTCCAAGAAATAGGTCTCTAGAATATTTTATAACATACATATATGTACAATCAATTGGTCCATAATACAACTGCACAGTGAGTAATATTATAATTTACATCTACCACACTTAGTCGCCAACGGCCTGACTAGATCGTGTGACTGTTACACGTTACACATCACTCATTCCTGCTCTGCTTGCCTTTCGAACGGTAGCATGGGTTGCTCCTCTGCGACGTCTCGACTCAGGGCTTCTGCTACAATAGAAGTTCTTGTCCTCGTTCCAAGTTAATTTTTGGTCCTCGCAGCGTGCCACGGGTTTCTGCCTGGAATCATAACGAAGTAGGGGTGAGAACACTACGTCCTCAGTGGGGTCCCTCGGGGAATACCTATTCGTTTCGCTTCAATTATGATTTCGCCGCTCAGGGGGTCTCTAGGTGTTGTAACATACTAATACCCCTACTGATTATTATCCATACTAGGCCTGAGCAACTTTATCTACGTTACTACGTGATTGTGGGAAATCTAATCTTGCTCCACCTAGTTATAGAATCTCGTGCTCTCTAGCTTATGCCGTCAGCGCCTTGTGATACTGCATCACGTACCCATGATCTTCTACTCGAGAGGTCACCTCGTGACGTCCATTACACGTACATACATATATATATAGCACTCATCAAGAAATCTTCATGCATGTCTGGGAAAGGGGTTCTTTTACGCGCCTATGGCTACGTCCTTTTCGCTGCTGGGTGCCCCCACTCCCTTGTTGACTGCGGGATCGTCATCCCCATACAGCCACAATCGCTTGCAACCATTCCACTGATAGAATGGCGGGAGTGTACCCTAGCAGTAACACTGGCAAATAAGGGCTCGCTTGTCCGCATTTGGAGGACAAGATCTCTCTTTTTCTTTCTGTGTCCACATCTAGAGGATATATCTTTCTGGGATCCACATCTGGAGGATCATCTTCGCCACATCTGGAGGCGCTATTTACACCACATCTGGAGGTGTACTTATGCCACATTTGGAGGCATCTAACTTGTCTTTTAAATATCATGATATAAAAGCTCTTGTCCAGGTGGAAACCCGCGTTCAGAACACTGTTTGCGTAACATAATCGTAGACTGGGGAGGGGATTGTCAAGTGTGACGTGCCAAGAGAGGGATTTCCTATTACATAACTATGTCATATCTTCGGGCTACTCCGACCCTTTGTGACCGGGGCCCGTCTTTAGACTTAACTGGTTCCCTAGGTTCATTGATAGGTGGAGTTTGTACCCTATTTTATTATTCTATAATTGAACATTGTATACTAAAAATGTGTAATTTTAATGCTTAATTAATATGTTTTGCACATTATCCTCTTTTGTGAGAAATTGAGAAAAATGCAATTTTAAGCACTACTTTATTTTAGAATTTAATGGGTAGATTTCTTTTGTTCTTTTTTAGTTTTCTATTTTAATTGCAAAAAATAAATTGTCAAGAGGATCATTGAAGATTTGAAAGAGATTTGATAAGATATAAATTTTAAAGAAGAGACTTGAAGAGAAGATTGAGACCAATAAATGCAAGATTAAATTCAAATTCAAAAAGATTTGGTCAAAGATTTGCTGAGAATTTTTAACGCTGACTTTGCCACGGATTTTGCAATAGGAAGGAGATTGAATCTCGATTTGACCTCAACTACAAAGTTGTAGATCTATCTCTAAGCTTTAATTGGAGATTTGAATCACCTCAATTCGATATCTGTAGCCGAACTTATCGTGATTCTACTGACTGTTGTGCTGAAAGTGCGGGATTTACACCCACTTTGTGTCAATCCTCTACAAATAGACATCCTCTCTCAACAACATGAGAGAACTTCATACCCAGCCCCCACTTTTATTTTCTGCACTTTTCCTTTTATTTTATTGCACTTTAGGTTTATGTTAGTAGTGCTTAGTTCTTAGTTCTTCAAGGATTGTTGAAGCGCTCGCATTGACAATGTAACATCCCGCATTTTCCCTTAGCGAAAACTTCGTCAAAATTAAATAAAATAAATTCTAAGACAGTTTAGGAAGGTTAGAGAAGGAGTTTTAGGGTTAAGAATGTCCAAAGAACCTGGGGTTCCGGTTGTAGGAAATTCCGCAGACAGCATAACGGTCTGGTTCGGACACTGACAAGCGAAAACGGGCTGAAAGTATCTGTAAAGAATACTGCCCCGGAGAAAAATCCACAAATGCTTTAAACCAATAATATTTCGATGTAGGGGAAAATTAGAGGATCACTACGGTACAAGCGAAATATTTTTCGGACGACCGTGCGCGACGCACTGGGACTGCGAACGATAAAACACGAGTGAAACGGAACTGGGAGAAAGCCAAAAGATGGGCAGCCCACGTTAGAGAATTCAGCTTCCAAGGGAAATAATAAAAAATTCAAAACACTATTCATTGATGTGGCATTTCTATTATCTTTTAAATTAATTAATTTTTAAAGAAAATAGAAATGGCAAAACGGTAAATATCTCAAGGCTTGGAGGACTGCTCTCCCCCATCCTTCTCATCACCGAATCAGCCCCCAAGAAGTGGGTAACTCTAGCTTACTCACCTCCTTGGTGGTTGTTATGTGTTTATGTATTTGTTTGCTTATGGTTATGGATGATTATGTATGCTAGAACTCATGCTAGGATGTTAGGAAGACGATTTTGAAGGGTCTTGTGACCTGGACTAGCTAAGGTTTTGATGGTTGGAATATGTGTGAGAACCTCAAGGAGTGTCCATGAGAAAAGAGGAAGAGAAAAGAAGAAAAGAATGCACTCTGTTTCAGTTTCTCCCAGTACCCGCTGAGCGGCCCCAGGCGCCGCCAAGCGGAGTGAGAGAGAAAACCAATTTTTGAAACATGAACTCCAGGGCACTGAGCGGCTAGAGGACCCTCTGAGCGGCCTGAAGGTCACTGAAGATAAGGATAGAAAGATATTTTTGAAAACTGGGCCCCATCCCGCTGAGCGAAATGAGTTACCGCTGAGCAATGAGGCTCTTACCGCTGAGCGATGCGGCTCCTGTCGCTAAGCGAGATGAGCTCAGACCGCTGAGCAAACACGAGGTTCTGTTGAGCGACCTGAGACCAGAACGTCTTATGGAAGCTGCCTTGAGGCACATAGTCCAACAAGTTATGATTTACATGATGTGTATGACTGAAGTACATGAGCTATGTGATGTAAGAGGTAGGATTTCATGCATTATGCTTATGGAAGTAATATGTTAGCATGCCATGCATCATGTTAAGGTACTGTCGTAGGATTAGAGATGAATCAAGTAATGAGTAAAGATAATAATTAACATGAACCATAGGGAATAAGTCATGTCATGATATGTGCAAAGATCAAAAGTGAATGCTAAGGAAAAAGGATGTAGTTATATTAGTAGGAAGGCCTAAGCAGAACAAAGTAAACAGTAATAAGAACAGATTAAAAAGAGCAGAACAGACAGTCAGACATTAGTCCGTTTCTGGTCTTGCTGTGAGGGCGAACCCTCGCAATTTGGTGAGAGGGTGGAGTCATGTTGCCTCGAGGAACAAACAGAAAAGGTTAAGTCGTACACCACCAAGGGATGAGTCCCAAGGTGTACGAGGAGGTGTGGACCAGCAGCTAAAGCAAGAGAAAAGTAATGTAAGAGAAAGTTAAAGCAAGATTAACATGATGTCCTATATGCTTAAGATAAGAAAGAAGGACGCTAACCCGGGTGAGCCGGTATGCGTAAGATAAGCAAAGAAGGACGTTAACCCGGGTGAGCTGGTATACGTAAGAGATCACTAAATTTCCCCATGCATAGAGTATGAAATGAATGCGTATGAAACAATGTGATGAATGAGTATATGATAAATGCCTATGTGATGAGCAAATATGTGATGTATAAGTATATGGTAAATTATGTAAGTATATGTATGAAGTAAGTACCGTCAAGAGAACGCTCGAGACGGCTATGTAAGTATGCAAAGGAAAGTAACAAGCATGAGAACTTAGTAAGCAAGAGTAGTTCCCCTATCACTTAGTAATGTAGATAAAGTTGTTCAGGACTTTAGGACAAATAATAATCAGTAGGGATGTTAGTATGCATGTTCACTTAGAAACACCTGAACGGCCTGCAGTATAACCAAATGAACCACGAGATCTCAGAGCTACAGTTTCCACTGAGAACCTACCGTTCTCACCCCCACTTCCTTATGACTCCAGAATAGCATGACGTGTACGCCGAGACGGAGCAGGTATCGGACGATACGCAGCCAAGTTGCAGACGTCAGAGGATTCCAAGGAAGCAACGGATAGTAACTTCTACTTTATGTTTTGGATTAGCTCAAGGGATTAGATGTTCTCTTAGCTCATATGAAAATTATATGTATTATGACTTGTATACTTGAAGATGTAATTATGTATTTATTATCTGGATGTGTAATTGTGGTATGGACCGAATACTTGTATGTTTATCTACTTTTCTTGTAACATCTCCAGTACTGCTATTCTGTAGTTAATTATCGCTTAAGTCTGATGGGACTCTATCGCTTGTATCTTGGTATGTTTTCTTGAACACGCACGGCTCTTAGTTTCTGTAAGAAAGGTAAAAGTTTTGAAAACGGTCCATATTTTTTAATAAGAAATATTTGCCAAGCTAAAAGTACGGGCTAAAAGTAACCCAACCAAAGCAGAAAATGAAACACCCTAGCTAGTAGGCCTATGCTTAAGTCATAGACTTTCCGGCTAGGTGGCTCTCCTCTGGTGCTGCGAACCTTTATGATTCTATATCCTAGTATAAAATTAGGGTTTACAAAATAGCGGGCCAATTTAAAACTTCTCTGAATCATACTATGAAAATACCGAGCCATACGCATCATACATCGTATAAGTGTATCGAAAAAGAAAGTAGGGAAGCACAAGTACATACCTGGCGTACGGCGAGTACCCGAAGAAAATACACATACGGCCCACAGATAGCACACACATAATTATACATTTTTATAACAACCACCATCCTTGTCCTACTGCGGACATACATGTTCTGCATCAGTTCATATATATATATACAATACTACCTATATATATACCCTAGGACAAGCAAACTAACCCTACGTACACAGATGAGTACTACTCATTTCGTGTACTACATACTCTTACGGCTGCATCTCTGGCGGCATCCTGATACCCTACTCATCAGAATCCTCCTCCAGCTCCGAGGGGTCCACCTCGTCCTCGCTCGAGATACCTGTCACGGCTGTGAACTCGCGGGGCACGAACCTGCGTGGTCGCACTGGAAGGACGCTCTTGCAGGCAGTGGTGCGCGTGCCTCGTCCTCGAACCGGAGGTGTAACTGGCTCTGGCTCCGTCTCGGGCTCGGGCCTCAGCGGCAGCTCTGGTCTCGGCGATGGAGGGACATCCTCTCCGTCAACATGGATCGGATCAC
This sequence comes from Nissolia schottii, assembly GCA_003254905.1. Taxonomy (NCBI): domain Eukaryota; kingdom Viridiplantae; phylum Streptophyta; class Magnoliopsida; order Fabales; family Fabaceae; genus Nissolia; species Nissolia schottii. The sequence continues at coordinate 35,576 of QANU01033858.1, forward strand.
GCGAGCTGCTACCTGGACGCTCGTCTATCCAGATGGGACGCATAGGCGATGACCCTGGCCCGCGAAGTCTGCGGCGTGCCTGCTCTGAGCTCTCTCCTGGGAAGTTCGCAGGGGCGAACGTGCTGGTCTCCAATAAGGTATAGGTCCGATAGTTGCGCTGTCGAGAGCGCGTAAACAGCCAGACATCTTTGGGCGGCGGTGAAGACATGCTGGTCAGCTGGAGCCATACACGAGTGGGGATAAGAACGACTACGTTCTTAGTGGAAACTCTACGTGGCTACTATAGTTCAATTACTCGGGCATTCTCCAGCCACTCAGGGAAACCTCTACGTTTCATGCAATACTAAATCCTACCAGTTATTATCTTGTACCTACAACCTGAGCAGCTTTATCTATTTTACTAGGTGACTGGGTTTCTAATCTTGTCATTACCTGGGCTTCGTGCTTGTTAACTGTACGTTGTTACTTAGAGACATACTATTCGTCTTAGGACGTTCCCTTGACGATACATAATGCATAAACATATATCCATACATACATACATACTAATGCATAACCATGTCTATACTCATACATACATACTTGCATATATACATACCTTCATGCCTTTGCTCATACCTATAAATACATAGTGCATGGGGGAAATTTGGGAATCTCTTACGCATACCGGCTCACCCGGGTTAGCGTCCTTCTTAGTCCTTTCACCCATGTGACCGTGGCCTTTAGTTACAACCTCCTTCTATTCCCTATCATGATGACCCGGCAGCGCTTGAACCGGAGTGGTAGCTAACCACGTTAAGCTCATAGGAGGTAATTCATCATCATGATAAGTACCACCACCACCTTACCGGGATGGCGAGGGACCAGCCCTTTGGCGCGATCAGGCGTGGACTCGTTTCTCTTTACTTTTAGTCTTAGTTCTTTCCTTTTGGGGTCCCCCTTTCTTTCTTACAGGACTATTCCTGTTCTCTTTCTTTCAGGCCTTTGCCTGTTCTCTTTACTTTCAGGCCTTTACCTATTCTCTTTTCTTTCACATTCAGGTCTCAGCAACTGCGTTGCTCATAACCAATTCATCTTGCTGAATTGGCGAGGGGCGTGTCTGTAAGACGTACCAAGAGAATAGGGGTTTCCTAATCATATAACTAGACTCCTCAACTATGGCCTACTGTACCAACTGGGGTCGGGACCTTCCTAACCTCCTTTATTTCCTAGGGTTCAATTATGATCTTCATTAACTTTTAGCGTAAACTTCTAATTATCTAAGGTCGTCCTAACTCTTACGATGGCCTTTCCTCATGATGCATGCTCCAATTACACAAAGTCATACATAACCATGCAGGCTGGACTCCATAGAACCTTTAAAATCATAAGTTTCCAGTAGGCATTCGAATGCTTAAAAGTCGTGCATTCGATTGCTTCTTTCAATCGAATCCCTCAGGGATTTAATCGGCTGAGATCCTTCTCGAGGTTTCATTCGATTGAAATCCTCAAGTATTCGATTGAAATCCGTCGCGGTCTTACATTCGAGTGAATTCCTCAAGTATTCGATTGAAATCCAAAATCTTCTTTCATTCGAATCCGTGGGAATTCAATCGAATGCTACAGTAAAAAAATCGCCCCAGAGAGCAAATTCTCCAGGGTTTGCTCCGCGTAACATTTTTCGCTTCTACAGTAATCCAATCCATGCAGTTATGATTTCCAAACCTCAAAATCATCCAAATCTAGCTTCCCTAACTCATTTCCCATAGTTTTTATAAAACAGTTTTTCATTCACATACTCAAAAATGCATTTAAACAATCATTAAACAAACCACATAGACAGTGGGCTTAGAGTTACCCACATTGGATGGAGATTCCGGTCCGGTGGAGTTGGAGTAGAGAATTTTCCCTTCACAGTGGTGCGTTCCCACAAATTTTTCCGAAGTCTGAAAGCGCTTCCGTGATGTGCCCGAGCGGGACCGACTTTCTGTGAAAACGAAATGAAAGTGACCTCTGAAGTGGCTATTTATAGCTATTTCCCTTTTTCCTTTTCCCTCTTCTTTTTCTCTTTTTCCTTTTCTTTATTTGTTGCTTTATTATTATTATTATTTGTTTATTTATTTATTTATATTAAAAGAGTTAATTACCTCCTGAGGGAGCTAAATTCCTTCCAGGGTCAATTTGGTCTGGTTCGNGGTGTTGTTGTCTTCATCAAAACCATGCCATCAATGGTCAGAGGAAGAATCTTCTTCACAATACTCGGGAACTTTTGACCGTTTTATCGTATGCAAAAATCCCACGAGCGTTTCCTGGTATCCGAAACGAATTCCATTTGAGTCGAAACTCTCCCGGATGCGCTGGAAAATTTCCCGGACAACACAACCTAACTCCGACCACTGATTTGAAGATTTTACAGGTTAAATTCCCCCTTCGGGGTCCTCGGAATACTTTTCGATTCTCCATGACGGCTAACCGCGGGTTTTCCGTACATGAAAGAATCGGGTTGTTGTAGAAAACAACCTAGTGAGCATTGTTTACTACGTACGGGTAAACAATTAGCTAGGGTGTTTCACGATCCATTCATTGTTGCTGAAAGAGCAAAACAAGTGTATTACGCAAACTATCAGGAGCTAGCCAATCAAGTTGGAAAGTTGAGATGAAAAACAAATCAAGTGGTCGAATTGAGTTTGGTTAGACAGAATGTTCAGACAATGCATTTGATCAAGCATATCAACTGTCGGAGCCAATCTCTACAACGATAATTGTTGAGTCTACATTTCCTAACACATTAGGTAGTAGTACATTTGATAATGAACCTGAAATAGTTGAACTTCCTAACCTTCAACAACATGTAACTGATGTAGAAATTGATATAGACATTGATAATAAAGAATAAGAAGAGTTTGATGATCAACTTAATTCTGAAAATGACGTTAACAGTTTTTACCCTTCAGAATAATATATGCAATTATTCAAGAATTTGTAATATAATTTCATTTAAATATTATTAATAATTTTCTTATTAAATTTTATTGCATAGATTCATTTTTAATATTAAATTATTTATAAAGATAATTTATTATTTATGTATTAAAATAAATAGATAAATATTTGGTTATATATTCTATATAATTGCTTATTATATTTAATTAAAACATTAATTGAATTAAATATAGATTTATTTAATCAAAATTTTGATTAAACTTTTTTATTTTATATGGAATGGCATATTTTTTATTAGATAAATATTAAATTATTTATTATATTTAGTTAAAATATTATTAAATTTAATATAATAAATAATTGATTGAATTAAATAATAATTTAATAAATTTTTTATTTAATTAAATAATTATATTATTAAATATTTATTTAATAAATAATTTATTGAATTAAATATTAATTTAATAAATTTTTTAATTAATTATCTCTACTGTCAAGCATTACCCACAATAATATACTGACGGTAACAATTTCAAAATTTTAATAAAATATTCATAATTACTTTCAATTTTTTTATGGTATATTTTGACAAATACTAATATTATATTGACTTATTACCATCGACTATATTTGATGGTAAATGCAATAAAATATTAATATATTACAATCGGCTCTGCTTGAAGGTAAATATAAAAAATTTATGAATAAAATATCATTAAATTTTTGTCGGTTAATTTTGACGGTAAACAAAATAAAATATTAATATTATGACCGTCAGTTTTAGTCGACAGTAACCGATTCAATACGAACCGACCCTAGACCGCCATTTGCGTCCGGTTACCCTGACGGTAATTACCGCCGGATTGTGATATCTGATGGTAATAAGTTACTACTGAGGCTTATAGCGTCGGTCACGTTTTTTATTGTAAAACTGACGAAAAGCCAAAATTTCAAGGGTAATAAAAAAAAAATTTGACGGTAAATTTGATGGTAACTAGTGTTTTTTTTTTTGTAGTGGTATGCGACATTTAATTTTCACTATTTAATTGATGAGGGTCCCATTTTTTTTTTGTGTTTGATAATGTTTGTTTATTTGCTCTTTAATATTTGTTCATCTGTTTTGTAATGTTTGTTTATGAGGGGGCGTGAGTGCATGTGTTTTAGAATGTGAGTGGTTTACAGGGGAGAGAGTACAACAATTGTTTTTCACTATTTATTGCGCTGCGGGTTTCGTTTTATTTTACTTTCGTATGTGAAGATGTGTGTTCATCAGTTTTATAATATTTGTTCATCTGTTTTGAAATGTTTATTCACGCTTTTGTCTTGACATATGTCATACGTAATTATACGATGATTGTATGGTGAGGATTGTTTTAATGAACACGTAACACTTGAAAAAAAAAATCAAAAACTTACTTAAAGATGTAAACAAAAACATACAAATTATATATTACTTTTGTTTTTATAAAGATGAATGAAATTTCTCATTTAATGACTTAAACCCGAGGAGGACAAACGATTAATATATTGCTCTAAAAAGTTCCATACAAATAATAATTTATTGATATTTAATTAATCGTCTACATATATAAATTATAAAATTTATATGTACAAGGTAGATAATGTTTACTTTAGGTTAGCTTTAAAAATGAAAAAAAAAATAACTATACGATTTAACCCAAAATAAATAAATAAAACTAAAATATTTAATCAATTTGTTTCGTTTACAATGTGTATCTTGTGAATTTGTGACAATATATCTCTTTCTGAGAGTGAGATACATAACAGATTGAAAAGTCTATCGGATCAGATGGAAAAAGGGCATGTCACATTTTTTTAAAATCCTCTGTCTTGTCACTATATATATTACCAAATTCGTATTAATTTGTTGACTACTCTGAACGGGTACACAATATTGTGTGGAGCACATTTTATTTATGATCTAACCTATCCGCAGCCGATTTTAGTTCAGGCGACCAAATTGTTTGTTGTGAATTTTTCCACATGATTAGTAACTTTAGAAAAGAAACGGGGAGAACGTTAATAAAAAGGGATATTGTTTTTCTGGCTTAGATACAAGAGAGCGAGCGATATAAAGAGAAAGAATGATATTACCAAAGAAAACAAAAATGAAATTGAAAGAGCCCCCACGTACATGCCAAAGGTGACTCCAGGCTTCACCTAAGAGCCAACTTTTGCTAATTAACCCAATCAGTCACAAAAATAGCCTCCCCCAGTTGGTGACTTGTGTCGTGTGTCCCTATTGTTTTTTCCAAGAAGTTGCCAAATTGTAAACCACGAGCTATATAACTCTCGATCCCTGTTCTCGGGTTCCTTGGCTATTGGGGGCACCGATTCGCCAATTTGCACTTGCAAAATTGTCCCTCCTATTCTATGCATGCACCCTCTTTTAGTTCATTATTTAGCTAGAACTGAATTATTCAGCCCGGTTGCTTCCTAGCAGCTTCTTTAATCATCTTCTAGGCTTTTACTATTGGATGTCCATTAGTATTTAAATTATATCCCAAACTCCATTACTTAGGTTTGGTTTGCTAATGAAGTTGCTTTTCAAGAGTTGTTGAACTCTTTAACTCTCTAAAACCTATTCTAAAAAAGGTATAATAATATTGTTTGATAAAACAATAAATAACCTTCAATAAGCACAAGTTATAAGAGTAGTGTTTAGTAAAATTAATAGAAGAAATATAAACATTAAAAAGACTAATAATGATCATTAAAATATAAAGATATATTAATATTTTAATATTTAGAGAGTGTAAACTAATTTTAAAATATTATTTATAAGAACTCACAAGAGTACCCTTAATTTTTAAAAGTCAACAACAAAAACACATTTACTTTTTGTTTATCACCAAAAAAAAATTGACTTATACAAGTAACACCCTTTTAAAAAAACCTTTACCGAAGCAAGTGTTTTCTTAGATATTCCTCATTAATGATTGGCCTTGACCCTAATTGCCCACGGGCTCTTCTAAGCTACACAATTCAAAGACAGTTAAAAAAAATCTATGGGAAAATAATTACAAATATTCTTAGATATTTAGGGAGATTTTTTTTTTTGTTCTATACAAATTTTTGATGTGGTGATTTTTTTACGTGGCTATGAGATAAATATTTACTCCTACTAAATCTTTTTATTTTGGAAAAATTTTATAATTAAATTAATCAAATTTGGTTATTATTTCATAACTCACAATAATAACTCATATTATTGATGTGTTAAAAATCTAATGACCGAGAGTAAGAGAAATGTTTACTCTCAAAACATGTAAATATGTTTCAAATGATTATGTCATGGATAAGGTGTATAAATTACTTCAGCAATTTTTACTTTCACCCAAATAACCTCAACCAATAATTATTTTCAAAAATGCTCCATGTACACCCAAAAACCATACATCCGTACATACACCACCGTTTTATACAGTTTTACTGTCAATTAATACGCAATACTGTACACTTTCCTTATTTGGAAAACACGTAACCCCACGCGCGCGCCAATATTGCTTATTTTCAAACTGAATCAATTTGTAACAGAATTGTATCATTCTGAATCGCGATTCTCTCAACAAAATCATTTCAAAATTCTCAATAGCAAACAGAGAAGCAAAATCGTGAGTTCGTCTGAGCAGATAGCATTTACAAAGAAGCAAAATGGCGAGAAAGCGATAGAATCATCAAATTCGAAAGCAGCAATGGATAACTCTTTGGTAAATTCTTTTGTGTTGTTTGTTGACAATTTGAATGTTTTTGTTTGAAGTTTCAGTGGATTTTTGGTGCATGCATGTGGTGCATTTTGTTTTGAAGGTGCATTTTAGCATATTTGCAACATTTCAACAATTAAACCATAAACATTGCAAACATTCTGACACATTTTACTAGATATAAACACTGGATGGTGATTCATGCATTAAGCATTTTTTATGCACAAAAATGCAGATTTTGATGTGTGGCATAATGTGCAAACTTTATTTGCTCATATGTGCAAACATTAAATATGCATATGTGCAAACATTATTCACAGACACATTACCTGCATGTGTGAAGGGAGAGGTCGTGCATTTTAGCACATTTCCAACATTTAAACAATTAAACCGTAAACATTGTAAACATTTTGACACATTTTATTAGATATAAACATTAAATGGCTTGATTCATGCATTAAGCGTTTTTTATGCAGAAAAATGTAGATTTTGACCTGTGGCATAATGTGCCAGCTTTATTTGCGCATATATGTAAACATTAAATATGCATATGTGCAAACATTATTCACAGACACATTACCTGCATGTGTGAAGGGAGAGGTCATGCATTTTAGCACATTTCCAACATTTAAATAATTAAACCGTAAACATTGTAAACATTCTGACACATTTTATTAGATATAAACATTAGATGGCTTGATTCATGCATTAAGCGTTTTTATGCAGAAAAATGCAGATTTTGACCTATGGCATAATGTACAAACTTTATTTGTGCATATATGCAAACATAAAATATGCATATGTGCAAACATTATGCACAGACACATTACCTGCCTATGTGTGGGGAGGGGTCGTGCATTTTAGCACATTCCCAACATTTCAACAATTAAACCATAAACATTGTAAACATTTTATTAGACATAAACATTAGATTTGATGCATGCATCATGTTTTTTTTATGCAAAAAAATGCAGATGCTGACTTGTTGCAAAGTGTGCAAACTTTAAATAAACCTATGTGCAAATATCACTTTATGTAGTGATCAAACATTATTTGCGTACAGGCCACAGGTTCAGTTGTTGTAGAGGTGGAAGAGGTGCCAAAGGTTGGCATGCAATTTGACACAGTGGAGGCAGTGAAAGAGTTCTATGAGAATTATGCCAAGAAGGTTGGACTGACATGGAGGATAATGAGTACCAAATTCACCGAAGATAAACAGATCAAGTACCAAATTCTGTCATGTACAAGGGAAGGGTGTCGATCCTAAAAAATTCCAACATTTGACAAGACTAATCCAACATCAATGGCTAAATGTGAAGCAAGGATATCAATATCAAAGGTACAAGACAGAGAGCATCAGTTGTGGATGATTAGGAGTGCTGTTAATAGGCATTCACATGAAGTGAGCCCTTCCAAAGCAAGGCTTTTCAAGGAAAACAGAAGAATCAACATGCATGTAAAGAGGATAATCGAGTTAAATGATAGAGCTGGAGTCAGAGCGAACAAGACATACCAAAGCCTTGTGCAGCAAGGCGGTGGTGTTAAAAGCTTATTTTTAAACTCTCATTGTTTAATATATATCCTTCTTTACAGCTTTCAGATTCACAAGGAATCCAATTGTAGTATAGTGGGGTATAGTCGTATCCACAGAGAGTTGCATAAACATCGTTCTTGAGCTTGTTAATTAAACAATAGAGTGAAGGATTGATTGTTTGATATTTAGATAAATAAATAAATAACATAAAATAAGTAGGCAACAAATCAGAGGTAGATCAGGAAGCTTGTTGGGAATTGAATCCTATTATAGTTTCATGCATTCATTTACTCAATACATCAGAATTATCATTTCTGTGATTCCTCGCCATCAGCTCTTAACTTGTTCATCTCTCTCGAGCATGAAAAGATCATTAGGTTTCCTTTATTATGCTGTCAATTTCTTGCACAAACTTAACAAAGAAAACCAACGTTATTTCTGATGTTCAAAACGACTAATAACCCTAACTCTATCTCTAGCAATTAGTTTTATCAGATGAATTGATTTACTTCTAACATTATGATGCCGTTCTCACGCGCAACCATGCAGGTTGAAATCATGCTTTAGGTAGCTAAGCTAAAACAAGCATTAAGTGTAAAATCGATTCATGCAAATCATAGAAAATGATAGATTCATTAATGCAAAAGTTACATGGATACAATCATGCTATAATAGTCATCAAAATCCCAACAATAAGAGGATTACAAATCCATCTTACAAGAGAGAATCTCAGAGGCAAGGTGATGGACGCTTACCATGACACGTTCTCACGCTGTCATGACAACGACTGCCATGATTCTTTGATCCTTCTTGGCTCCTTCACTGGCCTCTTCTTTGTTGCTAAACTAACTTAAGATTTGAAGTACAAGTAAAATTAAGAAAGGAATGAATCTTGGGTTAATAATGATGATCCTTGAAGAGTGCCTCGGGTCCTCTATTTATAGGCTGATTTTGGGGCCTCCGCTAAGCGGCCTGGGTACCCCGCTCAGTGGTGAAGCATCCTTCTCCACCACGTTTTATCCTCTGCGTGGCGGCTCTGCTCTGATATTATCTGTCAGAGTCACTGAGCGGCCGTGCGGTGCGCTGAGCGGTGTCAGAGCATAGTGGCAGGATGGCTGCATCCTGCAGGTGTGGCTACAGAGCTTGCTTTGCGGCTAAGTTTCTTCACTCTGAAGCATCTTCCGCTAAGCGGCTTGGATCCTCCGCTGAGCGGTCCATTCTTGCAAACCGCTGAGAGGCCTATTGGCACCGCTGAGCAGTGTCTTCTCTGATTTCTTTCTTATCTCTTTTTGGTTCTTCTGCCCCCTTTGCTTCTTGCTCCATTACTCGTGGGATTCTTCTTGCTTTCTTCATTTTAGTTATGCTTGTATCCATTTTTAGAATATTTTATAAATCCTACAAAAGTGGGGAATTTAGTTAGATAGTTCATTAAAACCTAAGCAGACAGGTGCCATTTCAACAGGTGAAATTGCGTAAATATGGCACTTATCAGGGGTGGCCATGAGAAATTAAACTTCATTGAAAAGGATGTCAGAAATTTTGTTAACAAAGAGTTGCGATCTGTCCAGGAAGACGGGGATGCAAAAGCCCTAATGGAATACTTTTCAAGAATGAAGGAGCACCAACTTTGGTATGAGGTTGAAGTTGACAAGGAAAACCAGATTAAAAATGTTTTCTGGGCAGATGCAAGGAGCCGAGCGGCTCATGAATTCTTTGGAGACATGGTATCATTTGACACTACATATGGCATAAATAGGTATCATATGCCATTTGGGTCGTTTGTAGGTGTTAACCACCATGGGATGTCAGTGCTTCTTGGATGTGCATCGCTATCGGGGGTGGACACATCGACGTTTGTATGGCTTTTTGAATCGTGGGTGAAATGCATGTCGGGGAGGCGGCCGATCGGCATATTGAGAGATCAATGGAAAGCGATGCAGAATGCGATTGAAATTGTGTTGCATGGCACAAGACATCGATGGTGCATTTGGCACATTATGAAAAAGAAACCAGAAAAATTGAATGAGTGCAAACAATATGATGAGATCAAGGATGAGTTAAAAAACATTGTGTGGGAAACACTCTCTGCCCATGAGTTTGAGGATCGATGGGCTGCATTCATGATAAAGTATCATCTTGAAGAAAACATGTGGTTGGATGGTATGTTATTCTCAATCCCCTCTCTCTCCTTTTGTCCCCATGAAAATATTCACACACATTTTTTTACACTTTATCATAAAAAACACCAGGTAGGGCGACACATGCATTACGTGTTGTCAGAGATGCATAAAAATGTGTTACATGAGGTGTTACAAAGTGTGCAAACTTTATTGGCGCATGTGTGCAAACATAAAATGCGCATATGTGCAAACATTATGCGCAGGCATAGTTATCAAAATTGGGAGTTAACTCGTAAACTCGTACGAGTTTATGAATTTAGGTAGTAAAATCGAGCTAACTCGCATGTAAACTCGTTTCTGGGTAAAATAGGGTAAACTCGTATAAAATCGGGTAAACTCGTACGAGTTTACCACAGGCAATTTTTTTTTACCGTTGCGCATGCAATCGTGCTCCGTAGTGCCATCGTGCTTCGTTCCTAATCCATCGTATGTATTTTATCATTTTCTCAGAGATCTTTTCCACTAGGGTGCGTGACCTCTGCATCGCTATCTGTACTTTAGTGTTTTGGATTGGAGGCATCTTCGTCACATACTCGCTTCCTGTGATGCTCAGTACTATGGGATTCGCTGGTATCTTCGGTATTTATGTTGTTGTGTGTGTCATTTTCTCGATATTTATGTTCTTGAAGGTTCCAAAAACAAAAGGCATGCCCCTCGAACTCATCACCGAATTCTTTGTTGTCTGCTCAAAGCAGACTACGTCTGTAAAAAATGAGTGACATTGTTCTTTATATACATTTGCTATGTTGGTTGCTCAATACACCGTCTCTATCTTGTGTTGATAGATTTTACTTGTCATTAAGTTTATGTGGAGGTGAATATGTTCTTATTCAAACATATGTATTATGTATTATCTATGAATTGAACTTAGAACTCATATATTACATCTTCATTAGTGCTTTGTTATGGAGTTAAAAGTATTTATGAATTTCAAGTTTTATTAAATAAATATATTTTTGTAGCATAATAATTTTTTAAAATATTTTTTAATATTTTTTTAATAATAGGTCAACTTGTACGAGTTTACGATCCGAGTTTACGATCCAAGTTTACGGAGGCTCCACGAGTTTACTTAAATTAGCGAGTTTGATAACCATGTGCGTAGGCACATCACATGTCTGTGTGAAGGGAGGGGATGTGCATTTTAGCACATTCTCAACATTTCAATCATTAAACTGTAAACATTGTTAACATTGTGACACAATTTATTAAATATAAACATTAGATGACTTGATTCATGCATTAACCGTTTTTTATGCACAAAAATGCAGATTTCTGACCTGTGACATAATGTGCAAACTTTATTGGCGCATGTGTGCAAACATTAAATGCACGTATGTGAAAACATTATACGCAGACACATTACCTGTTACTTTGGTTTGATGACATATGTTTGCACACCAGGTTTATACAATGAACGCAGGAAATGGGTCTCAGTATACCTTAGTAATGAATTCTGGGCTGGAATGAGGAGCACATAGAGGAGTGAGAGCATGCATGCATTCTTTGATGGATACCTAAACCCAAAGAGTACGTTTTTGTAAAGCAATACGATAACGCTCTTGCATCGAAGGCCCAAAAGGAGCTTGAGCTAGATGTTGCTAGCTTCAAGACGACAATCCCCTGTGTGACGACATCATTGATTGAGAAGCAATTTCAATTGGAGTATACACATGACAAGTTCCGCGAGGTTCAGACCGAGTTTAAAGCCAAGGTTAATTGCAACACGTTTATTAAAGATAAGCAAGGCACTAAAGTAACCTATACCGTTGCTGAAGAAGTTGGATCAATGGTAAGGTAAGGGAGGTGTCTTATGATGTGGTGTTTGATGGGGACTTGCATGATGTTGGATGTCAGTGTCGACGTTTTGAGTCGAGAGGGACGATTTGCCGACATTGTTTGTATGTCTTAGGTGCTGAAAGAGTTAGAAAAATTTCGTCAAAGTACATTCTCAGTCAGTGGAGCAAAAACATTAAGCGAAAGCATAGCACAATAAGGTGCAGTCATGACGTCAGTAGGATGGGAGTGGTGAAAGATAGGTATGATAATGTATGCACCCATTTCCACAATGTGGCAGAACATGTTGTACTAACGGAAGAAGGAACTAGCTTACTTCACCGGGCACTAGATATGGTGGAGGTTGGAATAGAGTCCCAACTATCAAGCACATCCTCAAACACCAATGAGAGTCCTGACAATGGTGGCCAAGTTACGTTGAATGACATGCGCAGCCCCCCTCACGTATCATACAAAGGTCGGCCGAGTACAAAGAGGAAGAAATCAACTACCGACAAATGTGTGACGAGTTATAGGAAGCGCGTGAAGAAACAAACAGCTGAAAGGTCCACTCAGGTATATAAACCACTGAGGATGTATAACATGCTAGAACTATTACTAATTCGTGCGTTCACATGGTATTAAAGGTTATTCATTTCTATGTTAATGGTTGTGTAGGAACATACAGGGACAAACACTATCGAGGTGATGTCACAACATTCAGATTCGATCGCCCCTTGCCTCAATTCTATCTCCCAACACCACTATCCCCTGGAGGATTTGTGTCATTGTTAAATTCTTTTAATGATAGAAACTAGATACAAAACTGATAAATATACGACAGAAAATAGAATGTATAAACTTTAGATATGCTTGAATGCAAACATTAAGTGGACGCGTGTGCAAATATTATATATAGGCCACACATAAAAGTGTCTGTTTTTTACGAAGTAACAATCAATAAAAAATTGTATACATTTTTTGTATGATACAATTGAATCTTTATTTACTCTAACGATTAAATACCAGATGGCACGATGTATTTTTGATGATTATTGTATGTCACAAATGAGAAAAGAATGGAATCTGACATACAGCACAAACTTGAAGAGTACATATGTGTAAACATTAAGTGCACAGATGTGCAAACATTAAGTGCACATATGTGCAAACATTAAGTGTACATAAGTGCAAACATTATGAACAAGTCACATGACATTGTATTACAGAAGACATAGACACTGTACTATCATCTCCTATGTTTTTTCTATTGTGCCCCATCCACAAGGATGTCGGCATCAGAGGCGTAAGAGCTGTCAGATATTGCAGCCCTTGCAGGCTCGTTTGGCATCCCACCGGAGCTTCTAAGTTGAGGGGTGCATGAAATCCTTTATGGTGGCGTGCAGGGGAGCTAACATTCACTTGGTAGCAGATGGTACGATACTGAATGAGACCGTCACTAGCGAACTGGAGCTGTCAGATATTGCAGCCCTTGCAGGTTCATTTGGCATCTCTCGGAGCTTCCTTGATCACCTCCCCCAGGTGGAACTAACATTCACTTACTGCCATATAATACGATATTGAATGAGATTGTCCTTGGCAAACTGCCGCGTATGCATACCAACACAGAGATCTACATAATTGACCATGATCTCTTTCAAGCACCTGCGGCCACACCATGTGTCTCTTTGAGGTAATAAGGTTGTGAATGTGCATAGCTTTGCCAACATCTTAGTTGAACAACGTGTTTCAATCTTGCACTGCACAAATTCAGAAACAACATATTGACACAACGTTGATATAATTGAACAATGCATCTCAATATTGTTTCTGTTCTCAGTGCTGTTCAGCACCCCTGCCCAGTGCTTTGCCTTCGTTTGAATGGGCCATTTCTACAATAAGAAACAATCAACATCATCGAGTTAATTCAAGCAGAAGCGAAAACGTACGTGAAAAATGTTCAAACATTATGCGAAAAATATGCAAACATTGTGAGCAAAATGTGCAAACATTACCGTATTATCAGAACATTGTCCAAAGGAAATGCAAGCAATAGACAGACAGAGTGTGCAAACATTATGTGAAAAATATGCAAACATTATGTGAAAGTAATTTTTAAAAAATAAAATAACGTTCACAGAAGAACGTTACACAAGCACTCGTGTTCAGGGAAAAGAAAGGCAAAAGGTAATGTACTCACCAACGTTCGAGGTATTTTTTCGTATTCTATTGCTTTTCTTGGTGGAAGTTTGCGCAGAAAGCATACCGAACTCTCAGGCAACGAAGATTTGTGCAGAGATAATGGTAAAAAAGAAGGAGTGCGAAGAATGATGTGGACGAAGAAGACACTGTATTTTTCAAGGGAATCCCATTCTCTGAGAGACAGTGAGCAAGAAGCGTGATTTCACGCGCGTGGTGATGAGAGTGAGGGAGAGAGTGGACAAGGCGGTTATTTAGTGGGGCCCACAGTACATAAATACCAATGTATGTATGGTGTATGCAACAGGGGTGTACGTGTAGCATCACTGAATTATTTTTCTTGAACTCCGACAGAAGAAAACATAGAATAGTTCAACCACGTGTGGAAGCCACACTAGCTCAATAGTAATTTTGGCTTCCTCTGAGGTTTTCTTTGTTTTTGTTGTGTTTGTTTGTTTGTTTTTTTTCCTCTTTAGTTTCAAGATAACAATATTGTATAAGTCCAGTAAGATCGCAAAGTTTATTCTCTGAAGACATGAAGGCGGTTTGCAAAAACAGAGAAGCAACATTTGAAGTTCAAATTCGAATTTGAAAGAAGTTATTTAGAGTTAAGGAGCTAAAGATATCATATAAGGATAATGCAATCGGGAAAGACACTTGCCAAACATATAAGACACAAATTCTTAGAATTATTGTTGGGGTTGCCAAAAATGGCGATGCAACATAAATTAAAGGATGACTTATGAATGAATGGTGGTAAGAAATAGCTATAAAGGTTAATTGCATTGGAAAGGAGCGATGTGATTAGTCGCTGGTGGATATATTGGCGACTCAAATGGTGAATAAAAGGTGTGTTGGAAAGTTGTTTAAAATTGGTTGCTCATAACAGCGACGAAAACAAGTCCCTTTGAACATTTATGAGGTTGCCAGTGGACGAAAATAAAATCATCGACATGATAAGAATTGCGACGAGTGAGTTAGTAGGGAAAGAAATAATCAAGTCTTGATTTGAACATGAGATGTCACTATTGCAACAGGGAATATTGCCTTCAAATACTTGCCAACTAGATCAAAATGGCGACACAAATAATGCCTAGAACCTTCATACGCCAAGGTCTTTGCTCATCCATTGATGCCTATTCTGCTCCGGTGTACTCGTCGCGCCCGCTTGGAATCATAAAGGAGTGGGGGATGAGAACGTAACGTCCTCAGTGGGAACTCTTGGGGAATGACTACTCGTTTCTTTTACTCAATTAAGATTCCACCGCTCAGGGGGTCTCTAGATGACATCATTATACTAAATCCCTACATGTTATTATCTGTGCTAGTCCGAAGCAGGTTTATCTAATTACTAGGTGATTGGGGAATCTACTCTTGCTTTACCTGTGTATAAGTTAGCATGCTTCCTATTCTTGTTTGTCAGGGTATCGTGATATTGTTTCGCTTACCCACGTACTTGCACTAGCGGGGCTATATCATGATGCTATTTCACTTGATGAGCCGCGACACTTGGAGGACATAACATCATATGCAACACATATCTTATGCATGGGAAAATTCATGGGTTTTTCTTGATCTATTTATTAGACTGTTCTTCCTGGTTTTGTTTACTTATTTCCCTTTCTTGTACACCCTAGGCCCGTAGTCCACACGCGATGTACCGTACATTCTAAGATTATCACCCACACGCAATGTATGGTACACCCTAGGACTTTCATCCACCAGCGATGTATTATACACCCTAGGACCGTATTCTTTAACCTTAATGGCAGAGCTCATACCAAACACGCATTTAGAGCAAACGTATTTCATATCATAACTTTCTTTACTTTGCGCACCCTCGGCGGCTTCAACATGATTTTATGTCATAAATCTTATTCTTTCCTATACCTATCCTTTCTAAATCTGACTTGGACATTCACTGGTTCTAGGCTTGCTTTCGTCGTAATCATTTCGCCAATCCATCATGCTGGACGGCGAGGGGCTTATCTTTTGGACGTGCCAAGAGAGGGGGAGTTCCTATTTCATAACTATGTACTTTTCTTCCTGGCATACCGATCCCTTGATAGCTGGAATCTTCTTAAGAAAACCTCATTGTTCCCTATGGTTCAGTTATGATCTTTGATTAAATTTAGGTTTTATGTTCTAGTGATCTATGGTTGCCCTATAGACCTAGTGACAACCATGTCCTCATGATGCTTGAAGAACAAGAGTGAGGTTTATAACACATGCCATACACATACACAAATAAGGGAAACATAATGCTAGGGTGTCTTAAAACCTTGAGGCATTCGAATGACACCCCAGGGGGTCATTCGAATAGCCCATAAGGGATCCTCAGATTAGTTCTTGAAAATAGTCATTCGGATGACCTTGGATGGATCATTCGAATGACCTAGGCCACGGTTACATGGGTGAAAGGACTAAGAAGGACGCTAACCCGGGTGAGCCAGTATGCATAAGAGATCCCCAGATTTCCCTCATGCACTATGTAGTTACATGCAGAAATCAATGAATGTATGTATGTATGACAGTATGTATGCATGTATGTAGGTAGCTATATATGTTTATGCATTATGTATCGTCAAGGGAACGACCCAAGACGACTATTATGTCTCTAGCAGCAACGTAAGTTAATAAGCACGAAGCCTAGGTAATGTCAAGATTAGAGAATCCTTAGTCCCCTAGTACAGTAGATAAAGCCATTCAGGACCTAGACAAAGATAATAATTAGTAGGGTTTTAGTATGCATGACACCTAGAAAACTCCTGAGTGGCCCGGAAGATAACGGAGTAATGAAACGATAAATAACGCTAGGGACTCCCACTGAGAACGAAGAGTTCTCACCCCCACTCCTTATGGGTCCAGGTATGCAATGCGAATGGATCGACGAGCGAGATGCTAGGTAGGCGACGAACGACCACAGCAGAATAGTTCCTGGCCGGAGCAAAGTGAAGACGTTCCCGTTAGGTTGATAGATATTTTGTATCATGATCTATAACTCTTGATAACTGTTCGTGTAACTACTTATTAATAAGCAATGTGTAATTATATGTTGGACCTTGATTGTGCTTATATGTATATTTATACTCCTTCTGGCTTATTACCACCTTAATTGCCAGATATGTTAGCTTTTGTATATGTATGTTTCCTTGATCATGCATGACTCCTATCTTGCAAACTGATACAGTAACAGAATAATTTTTAAAATGGCCCATATTTTCAAGTAAGAAATATTTGTCAAGCTAAAAGTAGGGGCTAAAATAACCCAACCAAAGCAAAAAAAACAACCTAGTGAGCATTGTTTACTACGTACGGGTAAACAGTTAGCTAGGGTGTTTCATAATCGAACTCAGAAAAGTGGGTAAACCGACTTATCCACTATCTATGTGGTTATATGTTAGATAATATATGATGTTAGGATGTTGTATGTGACCATGACTATATATAGGTGTTGTTGATATTTGTCTGGAACTGTTGGTGCTATCTGTGACTTTGTCAGAATTTAGGAAAGCCTAAGTTGTAAATAGGACTATATCACATTTTTTAGGAACTATATACTAGGAATTTTATCTTGAAAAACTAATGTTATTTTTAGAATCTACACGAAAAATTGAGTGGGTATGTCAAGTCTTGTGATATTTGGATTCCCCGATAAATTTCTCAGCAAACAGACAGAAAATAGTGTTTTTGAGCAACAAGGGCAAAACAAGAAATTTGAGTTTTGGGAGTGAAAAATTGGGTTTATTTTCAGAAAATATGGGTTTAGAACTATCAAAAACCTTAGGGCCAAGTCTTGAGTCCGTCGGGTTTTTGTGAACTAAAATTCCACAGAAAACAGGATTTTATAGGTGAAAAACAGCAGGTTTGGGAAAAAGGCTAAAACAGTATTTTCGCGAACTTGGGGTTGAAATATGAATTTCTAAGTATGAAAAATGATATTAGAGCTATCAAAAACCTTGGGGTTTCTGATTTCTCTAATTTCTAAGTATGAAACAAGACCTTTCTGGTTTCTGATTACTCATTTCTAACAAAAAGCGGACGTTTTTAGAAAAGCACTGATACACCGTAGTTTCAAGTTGTGATTATGATGGTGTTTATGTGTTGTGTATTACATGCCATAGTATATGAGGAATGTCTGTTATATGAATATGTGTACACATCATGAGGACTCAGTCGTCACTAGGTGCAGGAGGATAGTTGTAGATAACTAGAGGGTAATCTCCTAAAGTTAAAGAGCATAACTGAATCCTAGGGACCAATGAGGTCTTAAGACAGGTCCCGACCATCGAGGGTTTAGAATACCTTGAAGGCAGAACTTAGTTAAGCAAGTAGGAGGTCCCTATCACGGCAAGTCTGCGGACACGTCGAAGAAACAAAGCAGCCAGTCAGAGCAACCAGCTAGACATTTGTCCACTTCCAGTTGTGCTATCAGGGCAGACCCTTCGCCACCTGGTGAGCGGGTGGAGTCATGTTGTCTTGAGGAACAGACAGAAAAGGTTAAGTCGTACACCACCAGGGGATACGTCCTAAGGTGTATGAGGAGGTGTGGATACGTCTGTTTCCAGTCTTGCTGTTAGGGCAGACCCCTCGCCACCTAGTGAGCGGGTGGAGTCATGTTGCCTCGGGAAATAGGCAGAAAAGGTAAGTCATGCACCACCAGGGGACACGTCCTAAGGTGCACGCAGAGGTATGGACCAATAGTTGAAGTAAGAGTGACGCGACCCCAGTCTCAAGTTCAACCGGTAAGCATAAGAGAGTTCCAGAGTCCCCATGCATAAGAGATGTGATGTGATGCATTAGTTTACGTACATGGTATGTAAGTCTATGTATTATGTAAGTATCGTCAAGAGAACGCTCGAGATGGCCTATGTAAACGCAAAGTTAATAAGCGCAAAAACCTAGATAAGGAAAGAATAGATCCCTCAGTCACCTAGTAATTTAGATAAAGCTGCTCAGGACCTAGGCCAAAGATAATAAAAAGTAGGAGTTTAGTATGCATGAACACCTAGAGATCTCCTGTGTGGGCTGGAACATAACCAAGAAATGAAACGTTAGTTAACGCTAAGGTATTCCACTGAGAAACAAGTGTTCTCACCCCCACTCCGTTATAATTCCAGGAGTGTAAAGCAGCTAGATCGACGAAGCCGACACGTGATGGACGACGGATGGCCGTAACAGGAAAGGTCCAAAGTCGTAGCAGAGTTACTATCCTCGCGTGAGGAAGATCAATGTTTTGATTTATAAGATCTACGACTTTTGTATATATATTTTGTGTAAGACTTACTAATACCTTATGTGTAATTGTATGTTGGACCTTGTTCGTGAATGCATGTTGTAACACCCTAGGTTAGCAGCTTATGCTTAAGTCATAATCTGCGTCTGCTAGGTTGTTATCTGCTGTGTGGGAATACTGGTAGTCCCTAATTTATTTTGGAAAATAATTAAGTTAACTGAAAGTAGGGACCTATTGTTTTTCTTTTAAACATAAGCTATTATCATGCGTCAAACTAGAACCATGCGTGTGAACTATCATAAGTTCCAATTAGTCGTATAATAGATAAAAGCGTGCGTCGTCTGTCATACACATACATACATGAACAGTAAAGTAAACAGCACCAAGTGGGTCCAACAGTCAATGTCATACATGTCGGGAAGTCATATACATATCATAAATATTGTATTAATACATCAAAAGGGCTAGACATACTCTAAGCCCATACATACTATCAGTGGCTACAAAAGGGAATACATCAAAATACACATAAGGCTCGGACTACTAGCAAAAAGGTGGCGTCTGATGACAGGGTCTGGATATAGTACTGGTCAGGTCTCTCGCTCGTCCTCGCTTAACTCCTCCTCTGAATCCTCCTCAGGATCGTCCTCCTCCTCCGGCTCTGACCCCTCCGGCTCGTACTCCGGCTCCGGCTCCGGCTCATCCTCCACATCGTCCTCCTCCATGACTACTAGAGGATACTCCTCCTCGGGGGAGGAAGGTACTGGTACGTCTGGCAGGTCTCGGGGACCGTAGGATGGACCTGCCTCATGACTGGGTGTGCGAGGTGCGAACTGACGGCGGTAGTCTCTGGCCGTCCTCATCCGTGCAGTCTGCCAGTAGGCCCTGGGCGGTCACAATCTCAGAAAAACTGGGTCGACCTCCACGTCCGTCTCGTACGGAATGGGCTAGCCGTCGGCGGAAGTCTCTGGCTCGGGGAGTACCGGTGGCGCGACTCGACGGGGTGTGGGACGATTCACTACTAGGACTGATCAAAGATCTGCCTCCTCCCCTGTCTCAGGGTCTATGGTCCTAAATCTGCTGCGCAGGATCTGCCTCTTCTTTGGCGGGGACGTCATCTATCTCGCCTGAAGCCATAAGTGAGTGAGGGTGAGAACAGTGGTTCTCAGTGGTTGACTATGGCATAGGAGAATCTGGTTACTCAATTATGCTCCGGCCGTCCAGGAGACCTCTAAGTGTTCATGCATCTAGACATCCTACCAGTTATTTCTTGCCTAAGTTCCTGGGCGGCTTTATCTAGTTACTAGGTGACAGGGAACTAATCTTTCTTACTAAGTTCTCGTGCTTTCTATCCTTGACCGTTCTGACACTACTACTCATATATGTATGCCTGGTGACCTTGCCCCATGCGTTCCTTATGAGCATGGCGACATGGTCGAGACATAGCGACACTTTAATCACATAGGTATGTATGCAAGGTGATTGTGTCCCATGCTTTCTTTATGAGCCTGGTAACGTGATCGAGCCCCATGCGTTTCTTATGAGCATGGTGACGTACACAATGTCTGCGTTCCCTTCGAGCCTGCTCTTGTGCACTATGCATGAACTTTAGCATTCTTCATTAACTGGTACCATATGCTTTCTTTTTCTTACACATACCGGCTCACCCGGGTTAGCGTCTTCTCCTTCATCATGTCTCATCATCACATGCACATTATCTTTTTGTACTATTCTGGTTCTTACTTTCATTATTATCTTTATGCATTAACCTTGGGCATAGCATAGTCTCTAGTGGTCTATCCTCATGATGCATGCACGACTCGATACTCATACTCTTGTTCACTGCACCCGTAGGTGGCTTATAATAAAACATATGACATTATAACCGTATCGCATAAACTTCTACTGCTAGGTGCTTGTTGGAGTATAATGGACCTCGGACCCCTTTTTCCGGAAACCACTCTCAACGCCAGGGAACCTCCGCGGAACCCATTAAGCAACTCTCTCTAGGATCACGTAACCATTCCAGGGGATATCCGCGGAACCGACTCTACCATGGACCACTCTACCTCTTTAGGGAACCTCCGCGGAACCCACCTAGAACTCCTCATGGACCACTTCGCACTCTAGGGAACTACTCTACCTCTCTAGGGAACCTCCGTGGAACCCACCTAGAACTTCTCATGGACCACTCCGCAGTCTAGGGAACCTCCGCGGAACCCACCTAGAACTCCTCATGGACCACTCCGCACTCTAGGGAACCACTCTACCTCTCTAGGGAACTTCCGCGGAACCCACCTAGAACTCCTCATGGACCACTCCGCACTCTAGGGAACCACTCTACCTCTCTAGGGAACCTCCGCGGAACCCACTCGGAACTACTCCCGGTGCCCATTCAGCACTCTTCACGTAACACTCTCAGCACTCTAGGGGTCCTACGCAGACCCACTCAGCACAATTCCTGGTTCGCACTCAACTCTCCAGGTAACCCTCTCAGCGTACTTCAGGGATCCTCTGCGGAACCATTCCGCACCATTCCTAGTGGTTACTCAGCACACTTTCCAGGGGACTACTCGACCACATCAGAGGTTCTCCGCAAAACCCCATCGGTCACCACTACTGACGCCCGCTTTTCAACTCTAAACTCCTCTCAGTCCATCTCCGCGGAACACTCGGCACCATCCCAGGTGCCCACTCATCAACTTTCTAAACTCCTCTTCGTTACTCCACACGTACCCCTTCGGCGCCCGTCCAGGCGCCGGTCAATACTCCCTAGACTCCTCTCCGTCACTCTCCGCGAAACACTCGGCGCTCACCTCCTGGCTTAGTTTCTCTCATTCTCTTACATTCTTCCCAAGTGCACACCACATGTTCCAACAGTACCCGAGCAACAACATGAACGTTCAAGAATCATGAAACAACGTGAATATATCCAACACGCAACAGTAATATTTATTCTCATAGCATTTCTAATTTTTCCTACTCAAAATACACACATAAACATACAATAAACATCCCATAGACAGGGGTGATGGTACCACCCACCTGTAGAAAACTTGGTGGTGGTGAAAGAGAGCTTTGAGTGAAGTCCTGAAAGCCTTGTGGTTTTCCCAAAGCTTGAGTTCCTCCCCTCTCCAAGGTGAAATCCTTGCACAATGAAGAGGATGATGTTGTTCCTCTTGGTAGTGGGTGTAAGAAAATGAAACTAAGATGAGGAGACTTGAGGGCTGTGATTTCGGTTTGTGGGAGGTGCAGGAGGGTGGAAGGGTGCTTGATTGCTTGGAGACAAAGTGTTGTTCTTGGAGCTTGGCTTGAAGTGGGTTTATGGAGAATGTGGAAGATGAAGTTTTTCTCTTGTGAACTTGGGGAAGGGCTCAGTTTTGGAGGGCTGAATGTGAGGGAATTAATTGAATTTTAGGATTTAGAAAAAGGTGATGAATAGTGGGAGGTATGGCTCATGATGTGCTTTGGTTAAGTGTAAGACAAGTAATGGTGATGTAAGTTTGGAAGCATGATTTTAGGGATAATTTTGGACAAAAATCCCAGCTCTTAGACCGTGCAGCCCTTCAGCTCTAGCTGCTGAAATTTCACTTTCTCCCGGTTCCGGTTCGCTCGTGTTTTATCGCTCGTAGTATCGGTGCGTCGCGCACGGTCGTCCGAAAAATATTCCGTTTATATCATCATGATCCTCTAATTCTCCCTTACCTAAGGGTACTAATATTTAAAGATGTTTGTGAATTTTCCTCTGGAAGAGTATTTTCACAGACACCTTTTGTACGTCAGAAATTCTATCGGCGAACAGCGGCCGTTCGGCTGTCGCCCGAACTTCCTATCGCAACACATCTTATCTCCTAGGGATATTCTACTTAATAATTTCCCATTTTAATTCTCTAATCATGATTAGAAAATTAATTTAATAATTACGTTTATGATTATTTTTCTAAGAAAAATCGGGATGTTACATTCCACCCCCTTAAAAAAATTTCGCCCACGAAATTTAAATGAAGGTTTGGGCGTACCTTCGAACAATTCCGGATAGGCTCGTCTCATATCTGCTTCCAGTTCCCACATCTGGTCCTCGCAAGCTCCATTTTCCCACAAGACGCGTACCATCTTGACCTCCTTGTTCCTGGTCGTGCGAGTTTTTCGATCCACAATCCTTCTAGGCGTCATCGGTAGAGCGAGATCTTCTCTCAGTTGCACTTGATCCGTCTCCAAGATGTGATCGGGCGACGCGTGGTACTTTCTCAGCTGGGAGACATGGAACACGTTATGGACATAAGCCAAATGCGGTGGAAGAGCTACTCGGTAAGCAACTGGTCCAATGCGCTCCAGAATCTGAAATGGCCCTATGAATCTGGGACTCAGCTTCTTGACCTTGAGGGATCTTCCAAGTCCCGTAGCTGGTGTGATCTTTAAAAACACATGCTCCCCCTCAGGAAAATAAACATCATCATCCTTCATATTTTCTCAAAATATTCAACTTGAAAAAGGAGGGGATCTCAAGCTTTGGAGCAACAAAGCTTCTTGGACTTCAACCCAAGCTCACTACACCACATCAAACCAACACTCCACAAGTGGGTAAACTTGATTTGCTCACCTCCTTGGAGCTTATGTTTGCCTATGTTTGTTTATGTTTGATGTGGATGATTATGTGTGTTTATGTTTATGTGATTTTTGCCTTAAAATAAACTTGCTTGTGTTATTAATGATTTGATTAAATGAATGTGATTTGAGGATGATAATATGTGAGTTATGAGTGCTGGAGTATGTGGAAAAATGTTTTAGTGTTGAACATGGAAGAGTTTTGAGAAAAGGTGACATAGAGCAAAAATTGGATTTTTGGCATAAAAAGGGCAAAATGGTCATTTCGGGATTTTCGGGTATTTAGGCTAAAAATCTGGGTTTCTTTTTTTGAAAAATGGGTTTAGAGGTATCAAAAACCTTGGGGTCAAGTCTTGAGTCCATTGGGTTATGGAGAAATAAAATTTCAAAGAAAAATCGATTTTTCGGACAAAAATGGCATTTTGAGCAAAAAAGGGCAAATCTGTAATTTTGGGAATTTAGACTAAAAATATGGGTTTATTATTATGAAAAATGGGTTTAGAGGTATCAAAAACCTTAGAGTCAAGTCTTGAGTCCATTGGGTTATGGAGAAATAAAACTCCAAAGAAAAATCGGTTTTTATAGACTAAAATGGCATTTTGATCAAAAAGGGCATAACTGTAATTTTGGGTAAGGAAATTAAAAATCTG